>SKCR01044350.1:0-74312 GCA_019454045.1 Zanthoxylum bungeanum
TTTAGAAATCTTTGATATTGAAAGTATGATTTTTATGATTTTTGGAGGCATGGGGGTAAAACCCACCTCAGGCTGTAACTTATGGATTTTATGGATAACATATGCATATGTAAAGCAGGACTGGGGGACGACAAAACATAATGCCCCCAGATCCTAGATTCAAGGCTAGGGGGACGGCGATACGTAACACCCATAGACCCTAATTTCAGGGTCAGATAGTAGCATGAATAAACACTTTTGGCTATAGTTCAGTGGCTTGGGGGACGACGATACATAACTCCCCAAGACCATTAGTTAGGCGTATGGGGTGACGGCGATACATAACGCCCCCATTCGTCAGGTTTTCAGCAGACATTCAAATACAGATTTTCAGAAAACAGGTTTTCAAATACATATTTTCAGAAATAAGATTTTCAGAGAAGTGATTTTCAAAAAGGCTAGTTTAATAAAAGTTTTCCAGAGAGACAGTTTTATGAAAAATATTTATTTTCATAAAGAAAGATGTTTCTAGAAAATTTTCAGAAAAAAAAAAAAGATTTGAAAAGAGCTTTCAGAAAGGTTCAGTTTTCCAGAAATATTTTCGATTATAAAAAATGAATATTTTTATAAGTATTTCAGTTTCCGTTTAAAACTGTCCACTAACTAGGTTGTTCAAACGATCTAACCCTTCACTCCCAGTTTCTTTATTTGGCAGGTTACGCGGAGGATGAGCTCGAGAGGATGGATTCTGATGGTAGTCACTAGGGTATTGGTTCCACCAAGTCAAGTTCCAGATATTCAAATAGTAAAGTTCTGTTATAAGTACTTGTGTATAGAGTTGTTAAGAAAAGTGATGTTAGGTATTCAATTATTTGTACTATTTTGTATTTTTTACCGTGGATTTGGGCAATGGTCCCATATATGAGATTATGTTTGAGAAAAAAGTATCAATATTGTTAATAGTTAGAAAGTCAGAGGCTCATGGGGGATAATACGGCTTATTCCATGCCGGTAGCATCTCCTAGAAGGGGTTGTTTCAAAGATGGTATCAGAGCATGGTCTAGGGAGTCAGTGACTACAGTGGATAGAGTGTTGGGGTTATATATACGTAGTATGCCCGAGATACTAGTATTCGAGGCACTACCTCTCCAGTATCTGATCCTTGAGTATGTCCTCAAGCTCTATAGACATATTAGTAAGAAATTCCCATGCTTTTCGAATATTCTCTCTCATAATAGTAACCATACTCTTTGTCCAAGTTGAGAAACCTTCTATAATTATCTTGGTGGATCAGCAGAAGCTCAAGATAAGCTACGAGAATAAATAGTAAGGTTCTAATGATATCCGCCCAGGAAAGTAGAAAGAAAAAGAGGAATTTTAAAAGAAAAGTAAAAGATAAAATACAGGTGCTTAAGAAACCAGAAGCAATTAGAGGTAAAGATACAGAAACAGATAAATAAGGAAATACCAGAACCTATAGTAGTAAAGAGAATAGTACAAGCCTGAGCAAGAGAAAAATATTAAGTAAACCCAAGTAAGATTCCCTTAGACCCAAGTAAGGTTCCTTCCTTTTTCGTAAGATTCTTTCCTTCCTAATAAGACTCATTCACTCATCAAAATGTTCCTTCAAATAGACCCAAAAGCCTTTAGCACCTCGTAGAGATAGCAAGTTCCCCTGAATAATGAAAATAGTTAGAAAAATAAGAGAAGTAAAAGATCATAATTAATCAGGGGAGTTTCCACTAAACCCAAGTTATCACAAATGATGTAGAAGTTATGAATACCAAGACCCGTGATCAAGTAAATGAAGGATGCAAAGAGAAATGATTAATTACCTTAACTAAAGAAACTGATATAGATAAGACCTAACCTACCAAAATCCTCACCACTCTGATGGAGCCTATCTCATACCTATTGTACATGAGTAATAGACTCCACCAGAACATAGAATACCAAAATAAGGGCATCAATGTCCGTCGAAACGTAAGATGCTTGTCTCAGCTCTTCCCAGTATAGATAGAGATAACAATAAGAAAACTCAGTGCTCATAGTAATACACTTTGAGATACAAGTAGCGAGCAATGAGAGATAGTTCATCCAGCAAGAGACCAAAGGGAGAATCTGACATAAACCAAAAATGGCAGTTGGCCGAATAAGTAAGGGATTCTTATATCAGACCAATGTCAATCGGAAGACAGACCCATGAGGTTGGAGAGAAACGATATAAAAAAAATTACCAGTACAGACAACAATATTAAATGGCATAGCTGTAGCCTATAGCAAGGGTAGAGAGCGAAGTCTAGAAGAAGCTCTTAAGAAGGAGTTACCACTAGCCTTTCCAGTACAACCTAAAGCTAAAAAATAAAATATGGCAATAATAAAGGAAAATACGGGAGGTGACAAGAAGGTTCAGTACATTCAGACACATAAATAATGTAGCGCGAATGTAGTAGCGTAAATGGAAACCTTAGCATAGTTGTTAAAAGTTATGGAACCATAAGACATGAAATAGTCGACCAAGGTCCCGGCAGAATGAATGAAGACCTTTCCTTCCAGAAACCCTGATTATAGTAAGTATATAGACACCTAACCAGACCATCACTGAGCTTAAGTAAATAACAGAAATGGATATCCACATATCTCTATGGAATATATGTATTCATCTCCCAAAGTTAGAGCATAGTTAAACTGGAACAAGTAAATGACACTTATAGGGCAGAAAAATCATGAGCGAGCAAGATGATTGAACCTAAAAATTCAACGGAATCTGGGTAAGAAGCAAGAAGGAGCAATTATCACGAATAAGATATACGACTTATAGAGATCCCTCTTATACTATAATGGGAGAACTACTAACAGAGTAGCACCCAAACCAAAAGTATTAATGGTGGTACACTAACCTGTCGAAGAATATGGGTTCTAGAAAAGAAATGAATTAAGGGATTTAAGGAATTGAGATAAGTAGAAGATTTATGTAACAAATAAAAAATTCTATACACCATCAAGAAATTTGAGTAAAATTTTGGAAGGAAGAGTAACAAGGGAGTACGGTAAGGTTTTGGAATGGTAAGGAACTTAAGGGGATTCTCAGTTAAGGTAGTATGACCAATAGTCGGAAATAAATCAGAAGTAAAGTCGAAGAAGGAAATTCAGATAGTACCTAGCAGAAGTACCTTAGTGTAGGAGCCAATACTAAATATGTAAACACGGGAGTCCTAGGTTTATAGATGAGCAGCACGTGCAACTATAGCACGTGTAGCTACTGAGATTATCACAATCAGAAAGGCTTAAGGACCTATCCCCACCCTCCCAACCCTTGTTAGACAACATCAACAAAGAAAGACTTCTATGTTCACCTCGAAATACTCCCAGGAGCAAGTGAATACGTAAGTAGAAGGAGACTGAAACATAAAACCTTCAGATATAGTACAAGATAAGAATAAAAGAGGAAAAAAACTCTAAATAAATAATTTGGGAGAGACGTTGTCTAGATGAAATGATGAAGAGAGAAAATAATAGTTAAGCAATAACAGTATACAATAGAACCAGTGTTAGACATGACGAGGGACATGTAAAAGATCATATCCTTCGGATAAGAAGACAAAGACATAAACCACAGAGGTTTCAGATATAAAGCAAAGCAGCATAGTAGATTGTGAAAGCATAGCAGTGAGCCTTTAGATAATAGTATAAAACCTAAATTCTATTAAATATAGATTGAAGGAAAGATAACAAGGACCAAGAAGTAGAGACTTAAGATCACTTGAGACAGATTTATTAAAGTATAGCATAAAAGGGCTAAAGAAACTAAGTTTACGAATATTGTCGAGACCAAGACAATACCTAACATAATCAGATCATGGGAATAAGTAGGAGTGGGACATCTTAGAGTATAATCAGATAAAGAAATCGAATTAGAGAAAAAGGATGGGTAACCAGAATCTTACTAGCTACAAATTTGAAAATTACGAAAAGAGTATAAACATTACACAGAAACGAACCATGAGCATCCATGTTAATCGTAAGGGATATTGGTTGGGCATGAAGTATACAAACACTTGAACCTAATATAGGTACTTCGTATCCTGAATATTAGAGGCATCAATAAATAATAACAGTAAAGTAGAAATGCATAAGCAGTTTGGCCAGGATCCAAAGAGCCTTAAGCCATGAAAATAAGCAAAGTAAAAAGAACTTGAAGGGCGAAGCTGATAAGAAATAGAATTTAGCAAAGAGTAAATAGAGAATTGAGCAGCTAATGCTATGAGAATTAACATTAGAAGACTTAGATATCCTCGGAGAAGTGGAAGTACTAGCTACGAAGAATTCAGTTACACATTCAGTAAAGTCGCATGACATCAGTGTGATTTTGTTACGAATGTATAAAATTGATATAAATCCCCCATGTAGATGAGATATTATTATTGAGGATCAAGGATTCAATTGGAACAATTGTGTGTATGATCATAATACAACAAGTGCATCAATTCATTCAGGATTTTACAAGTTGAGTATACTTGCATGGAAGTAAATATTAGACGAGTGGCTATCTAAAAAGTCTTAACAAGTATCAAGTCCCTAAAGAAGAGAAGGAAATAAAGTGAAAGACAGTCATAGAGTATCAAATAGAAATAAGTAATCCACTTGGACACCAGTTCGAGAAGAACATAAGTTCAGACCCTAAGAGATGAAGTACCTTTATGTACACCATGTCAGGACGTCATGAGGGATAGAATAAGATATAGATAAATTTTATGGATGATAAGTTCTGTGAAAGAATACATCTCTATATAGATAATATGTATATTACATATTACGTTTCTATACGAGAAAGAAAGGTTCCAAAGGGACTTTCAAAGGCTTAAGCTTTCAGCCATAAGAATCAAAAAAGAGAATACCAGGATAAAGAGATTCCCAGGAGTCATAGTATTGGGTTCTTGAGTAGTATAGCAGAAACCAAGTAAAGGAAAATAAGAGTAAGAGAGACCAAATACTTTCAAACCAAGACGGACCTAAAAGTTCAACATCAGAAGGGATTCATGGACTAATCCTATTTAAGGGGGGATAATTTGTAACACCCCGGTAATCCTGATGATTACTATGTAGTAGGACATATGATATATGATAAAAATTATGTTCGAACACGTATACGTTCATGAAATGACTTTTTGGACATTCGGAAAATTCTCACAGTTTCAATACTTAATTCATTCTAAGGTTAAATTCGGACAACCCGTGGTATTTGAGCCATATATTTTTCATATAACTTTGATTTTTATGAATTATAAATCATCAGAAATCTAAGAATGATACCTATAACTTCTGCGTTGAACATTGTTCCAAATTCGAATCAGAAGTAAGTAAAAAATACAACTCAAAAATTCGGATGAATAGTGCCTGCACACCTATCTAGAGAATTCTACATTTCTCTCCAAAGTTCTGATTTTTCTTCAAAATAAGAAATATTACTAATTAGTCAGTTAAGCCCCTAGTATAAATATGATCACTATTTAAGCACCCCTAACAATTTTGAGAAGAGATAAACGTGAGAGAGTGGATGAAGAATGAATGAGAAAAGAAGAAGATATAGAAAGCCATTTTCTTAACAAAGTTGAAGAATAGTCAATGCAAACCAATCTACGACAAGCCAAAGAGAGAAGTAACAAGCTTAAAAGGCTTGGAGGATGAAGAAAATCAAATAAGTTGAGGTAAAGAAAACTTGACTCAAAACTTGAGTTATGGATTTTTAAAGAAATAATGCTATGTTAGTGTTTTTAGCATGTAGTAATTGCATTAAGGTGGATAACTAACTAAGAAATTGATTCTATTAAAGAATGTTCAAGAATTAAGAAATTACAGATAATGAGTTTAAGTTGAGATTTATGCCAGGTCGAATGAGCATTCGCGACGTGCAAAGTTTGGCGTTGTGACACTAAAAAGAGAAGCTTTCTACCTCATCCCTACACGTTTGGGCGTCATGACGCACAACGTCTGGCGTCGCGATGCGTGGCCATTTTCCCAGGATTAATTTTTATCCACTTCAATTTCAACTTACGATATTAGAGACCACCTGAAAGGTTTTGTATCATCTTATATACATGATTTATGACATGTCAAAAGCATAGTACATCATGTAGTGATTATAGATTAATTGAATTGAGAAGCTTAGTATAAGTTCCGAAACATGTTTCGTAGCTCATTTTCTAATTTAGTATATCGATTCTTGATTATCGCCAGAAACCCCCAAATGCTTCGACGAGATAGAACAAAGCCAGCCAGATTTCAATTGTGAGTGGACACATTTTTTCTAAGTTGATTTTTCATTTATATTATTTTAAGTAAAGACTTATTTTTCAGCACATATGACGTTAGCCAAGTTTATTTCAGCTGTTTTACGATTGAGAATGTTTTAGAAAGCTTTGATATTGAAAGTATGATTTTATGATTTTTGGAGGCATGAGGGAAAAACCCACCCGGGCTGTAACATATGGATTTGATGGACAACATATGCACATATAGAGCATGACTAGGGGAACAGTGATACGTAACACCCCTAGACCCTAGATTCAGGGCTAGGGGGACGGTGATACGTAATGCCCATAAATCATAGTTTCAGGGTTAATTGTAGCATAGATCATCACTCCTAGCTCTAGTTCAGTGGCTTAGTAGACAGCGATACGTAATGCTCCAAGACCACTAGTTAGGCGTTTGGGGGGATGGTGATACGTAACGACCCCATGCGCTAGGTTTTCAGCAAACATTCAGATACATATTTTCAGAAAATAGGTTTTCAAAGACAAATTTTCAGAAATAAGATTTTCAAAGAGGTGATTTTCAGAAAGGTTAGTTTAATAAAGTTTTCCAGAGAAATAGTTTTATGAAAAAGAATTTTTTTTCAAAAAGAAAGAAGTTTCCAGAAAGTTTCCGAAAAAAAGAAATTTGGAAAGAGCTTTCAAAAAGGTTCAGTTTTCCAGAAATATTTTCGATTATGGAAAATGAACATTTTTAAAAGTATTTCAATTTTGGTTTAAAATCGTCCACTCACTAGGTTGTTCAAATGATCTAACCTCCCCCCACTCCCAATTTCTTTGTTTTGTTGGTTACTTAAAGGACGAGCTCGAGAGGATGGGTACTGATGGCAGTCACTAGGGTATTGGTTCCACCAAGTCAAGTCTGAGATAAAGTTTAGTAAAGTAAAGTAAAGTCAAGTTCCAGATATTCGTATAGTAAAGTTATGTTATAAGTATTTGTGTATAGAGTTGTTAAGAAAAATGATATTGGGTATTCAATTGGGTGTACTGTTTTGTATTCTATATCGTGGATTTGGGAAATGGTCCCATATATGAGATTATGTTTGAGAAAAGAGTATCATTGTTATTAATAGTTAGAAAGTCAGAGGCTCATGGGGATAATATGGCCTATTCCATGTCGATAGCATCTCTTGGAAGGAGTTGTTATAAAAACAGTCCAGATTTGATCCGTTATTCCGGGGCTATTCAGAGGCTGAATTTTTTTTCAAAACAGAATCAAACTTTCAGTTTTGGTGTTGGTAACTTTCGGCCTTAAGGGGAGAAGTGCAGGAAAATATTTCTAGTCCAATCTCGGGTGCCTAACATGTTTCTGCTGCGCTAGGAAAGTGGTTCTTACACGAGCCAAGTTAAAGAGTCAAAGATATACTAGTTCATGTGCGAGTTAGATAGCTTCAAAATGGAAGCCGGTGAAGATATTTAGCATTTGATATCTGGGTTCACAATGATTGTGAATAAACTTAGTGCTTTAGGGAAAAATATTGACTCTAACGATAGAGTGAAGAAAATTCTTAGTGTTGGGATATATGCCTTGAGATTCATGTAATATAAAAAAATTATATTTTATGAAATAAATAGATGAATTATTCATTTATCAAAGTGTTTGTTTAATATCGCATATTGTAAATTATCTTGTTTACCCTAGATTACTCTTGTGCCTTCAGACTTAGTGTATGAGTGTCATACATAAAAAGATTTAAGTTTGAAGTTAGTAATCTAAAATAGTCCATAGAGAGCAAATAAAATGAGTACTTTTTTTACGGTTTATCTATAGCTGCGGTCCATTCTATAATTGTATGGCGACCTTGATCTGGGATCGTCCATGTGGAGACATGAGACTGAAATAACCTTATATGATGTGATCATAGAAGATTGGACCCAAATAGAATAAGTTTCTTATAATATTGACCGGCATAAACACACACGTATAACGCAAGCGCACATATCGTTCAAGTAGTATAAAAATATTGATCCCACGAGGACTTAATATCTAAGTTATTAATTTTATGAGGTCAAATGATTACTAGTATCTAACAGGTTGTTTGATTGGTTTGAAATGGTGACGATTCTAAATTTAAAAACAAGTAAATAAAATTGTTCGAAAGTAGATTTAAGAAAATTCATTATTAAAAACTATCTAGGGTTGTGATTTCTTCCAATATCATTTTAAAGATGAAGTGGTTATCTTAAAGTTGGGTAATATATTGATTTATTAACCTGGAACACTAAATTATGTGTAACCTATGTCGATGGTCAGACACAAATACCCAGTTTAACCCAATTGAACCATATGTCTATGTCAACCAAATTATCTGGATTCATTAAGTTTAAGTTCCAATTATGGCTACCCCCGTCCGACAGGTATATGTCTATCCTGTAAGGAAATCTATTAAAGGGTTATCTATCCTCAAGGAAGATCGTGGGCTATTGAGTCTAAGGCTGAAACCTAAAATCCCTATGTCTTGTTCATTTTAGATTTACCAGATCAATTTTATTAGTGGCCAGTTAATAAAAAGCATTAAGATTAAGACTCAATAAATAAATCTTTATATTACCCAAACTATAATCTAACCCCTTATAAACCGGTGATATTAAAAGTCATCACAACCCCAGATAACTTATTTAGTTACAACACATAACTAGGCTAGTAAAAACTTGAAAATAAAAGACATAAAGTAAAAATGCGGTAAAGTAAATTCTGAAAAGTAAATTACAATAAAATAAAATGCTAAGGTAAAATGAATTACTTTTACTACTACTAATTTAGATATCTCCCATAATATAATATATAAACTTGTGATTACCAACCAGCCATATAGGTGGTATCCTGATTAAGTCAAATTAAGTCCAACCAGCCATTAAGGCGGAACCAAAATAAACCTGCCATATAGGCGGTAAGAAAATTTAATTACCAACCGACCAATTTGGCGGTATCCTTGATTAGTCAGGTTTAAACCAGATTAAAATGAATTACCAACCGACCAATCTGGCGATATCTTTTTTAAGTCAATATTTTAAATAGTGAATATATTATATTTAAGGGAGATTAATCTAAATAGCAATAGTAAAAGAATTACCTTTCACCATAGCTGGGGAAGTTACCTCCTCATGGTGAATAGTAAAAACTGTAAAAAGTAAGAAAGTAAATTACTATTATTACAGAAAGTAATTAAAATTATTTACAAAACTAAAAACTAAAAGAAACTAGAGAGATAAACTCCCTTTTTACACCAAAGAAGTGAGAGAGAATGGTACAACTGAAACTGAAATCTCGAGATCAATTTATAGGCCTTGGTGGGCTCTGGACGTCGCGACGCCAAGGCCTTTGGCGTTGCTACGCTGGCTTCTGTCGACGTGGCACGCTCTGGTTCGTCGGCTGTAGATTCTGGATAAGGTGACACGTGGCAAGGTGGTTGGGGCTCAATTATTGTGACACGTGGCAGCTTCTGATTGGTCGGCTCAGATTCTTATCCGCCACGTGTCAGATACGGATAAGTTGGTCAATAATTGATGCTGACGTGGCGACATATGGCAATTTAACTGTCGGCACCATAGAATTGCGACACCTGGCACGCTGTGATTGGTTGATGATGATGTTGCAGTTTGACTCGGTCAACCTGGTGATGTGGACGATGATGTGGCAATGACGTGGAGTGACACGTGGCGATGGCGACTGTCGGCACCTTAGGATGATGACACATGGCACGACGCATGTTAGCAGATCGGCTGTGATGGTGACACGTGGCACGGCGCACATTAGCAAAGTCAAACTTTTCTCAGATTCTGACACGTGGACCAGGCGCATGTTAGCACTGTTCGGCGCACGTTAGGCATCGCGATGCGAGAAATTACCAAAATACCTTTTTCGTCCAATTTTCACTGTTTTGGCCCAAATCACCTCCAGAGTGTCCTGAAAATTTATTTATCTACAAAATAACACAAAACACATTAAAATATTCACAAAACTCAATAAAATATACAAAATATTAGGTTAAATGAGTGAGAAATAGTGATAGATTTACCACTCATCACACCCCAAACCTAACATTTTGCTAGTCCTCGAGCAAAACACAAAATAAAATAACATAATAAAATTTAACTAAGCCACTTTCGTAGGGATCACGGTTGCATTTAGCATATGCAACAAGCCTTTAAACCCCTAGGTGTCCCTAGTGGACGAGTTGAAGTCTCGTGAGGGTTTACAACAATGATACCCACAAACATTTTACAAAAGTAAAAAAGTAGTGAAACTAATGCACACAAAAGCAAAAAGACAAGCGAAAAGAGAATAAAGAAGTTAGTGACTAATCAGGTGGAATTTCTACTCCAAGTTATTAGTTGTTTTGTTTCTTTCTAAATTACTGAATAAGTAAATTCTCCGATTATTTTTACCATTCTTCATATACACAGCCAACAAAATATTAAACACACTCATTTTTGCCCACAACAGTCATAAGTGCAGTTGATAAGAGAGTAATATTTTTGTCCTAAAGTTCTATCAGATTTCACACCTTTTTGTAGCAATGGAATAATTTTTCTCATTTTTCTTATTTTTTTCTTTGATTATTTATTTATTTATATACAATATCTTCCGTCTATGTAACTAGCTTTGGGTCGGTGGCTCCCAAACCAGTTGGCTTTAGGGCACTAGGTGTTAAGACACCCCTACAGACTTAATTACTCAGACTTCAGATATATATATTTTTGCAGCATCTTTGATCCATGTAGTGAGCTTTGGGCCAGTGACTCCCAAACCAGTTGGCTTTAGGGCACTAGGTGTTAAAACACCCTTACAGACTTAATAACTCGGATCTCATATTTTTTTTTACTCCATTGCTTTTTGAGATGCTTCCTCCAATTTAACTAGAGCACTGAATATTACAAACTTTTTAATTACAGTTCATGTCCGTATGTTACTATGCATGTTGATAATACCTGTCAACTGAGCATATGAAGATCCATTTTAGTCTGTTTTATGGAGAATTTACAAATTAAATAATTTAAAAAGAAATAAACAAAAATTAACTTGTTTCGAAATAAGTTTGAGATACGTCTCAGGAGTGGAAGCTCCTTACTCAGTTATCTCTTACCAATTTCACTTTTTTAGTCAAAATAAAAACACAAAAACGCAAAATATTTTTGTAATTTTTGAAAAATTTTCAATTTTTTTTTGTATTTTTCGAAAAAATTTCGGACTAAAAATAAAAACAACACACATATTAAAAATAAGGTACTGATCAACTAATTCCCTCCCCCAAACCTAAATGAGACATTGTCCCCAATGTCTTAAATAGTAGAAGAAGAGTTTAGAAGATAATACCTGGTTAGCTGAAATTCTACAGGAAATTAAAGGTTAAGATCCAGATTAATCTGACGCCTCTTACCACGATCGTCCTCAGACCAATTTATCTTCGAAAGGATAGGGTCAACTTGTGGTTCATAGGCTAAGAGTTGGTCAATTAGATCCGGAGTAGTTCTGGCAGTAAAGATGAGTTCTTTCAAAGGTTTTGACACGAACCCATTTCTCCGAGCATCATCAAGAAACACACAAAGGAAATCATAAAATCCATCAACTTTAAACAACCCAATTGGTTTCTGGTGTATGTTCAGGTTCGCCCAAGATAGCACAATAAAAATTTCCTCCAATGTGCCCAAGCCATCTGGCAAAGCAATAAAAGCATCAGAACAGTTAATCATTTCTACCAGTCGTTCAGACATACCTGCCACGATCAGTTCCTCTCTGTTTGATGGTTCAATAAGATTTGCCTATGCCAAGGGTTTTGGGATGATTCCCAAAACATGACTGCTTCCTTCTTGTACGGCATTTGAAATGATCCCTATAAGTCCAAGATTGCCTCCGCCATATACTAAGTGCATATTTCTTGCAGGTAAAACTCGACCCAATTCTTGTGCTACCTCTACGTATTGTGGCTTAACACCAACACTACTACCGCAAAACACACAGATGTTTTCAACTCGTCTTCTTGAAGTGGCTTCCATGTTTTACTCCGGTTGTCTTCAAAAGTGCAATGATGAGTTGAATTTATAAGACCTGAAAAGGGTGAGTAAAAATAGCACAAGTATCTTCCAAAGGATGATTAGTAGCAAAATAGTAAAATAATATCGTGATAGTCAAAAAGTTCTGGATCCTGTCGGAGAAAACAAAAGAACACAACAAAACAAATCACAATTATCAGGAAAAGACAAAGAGATATAATATTTACAAGAAAAGTAGCGGCTTGATTGACGTCTATGCGTCAGGGACAAACTTCCCATCCAATTTTCTTATAAATTGGCAAACAGGGTCTTTTTGAGTCAGATTCCCGAGACTTAACAGTTTGTCTTTCCTTTTGGAATTGTGCATATAACATGCGAATTTCATGATACACACATCTACTGGGATGCGTCTCAAGAGTTTTAGATATGTCATCCAAAGACTCCTTACTCAAGCCATTCCTAATGAAATTAATCTTATCTTCGCGGTTATCAGACACCATTCCTAAAGAACGACAACGAGTATCACAAAACATACGAGCACATTTATAACAAACATACATTCTTTTGGCTCTTCTCTTTTTAACATAGGTGCTCATTCCTAAATCAGGCAGATGTGAAATAAAAGAGTCAGAAGACTCACCTGCCAATCGGACTCGTGCTTCAATAATCCAACGAATGTCAGTAGGAATACCTTTGATCATCAGTAGTCTCCTCCGTTCCAAACTAGCTTTGTAAACTTTCATCAGAGATTTTTGAGGGAGAGAAGGAAATTGCTTGTGAAGATTTGCGAGAACTTCTTCCATCCTGAAATGACTTAACCTGCAAAAAACTAACACACACAAAATGAAATCACACCAAATTACAAATATACACAAATTGCATGGGTTGCCTCCCTGCGAGCGCTAAGTTTAAAGTCGTCAGCTAGACTTTACTTCTCGATCATTAGGCTAGATCTGAAAGTGTGACACTCTTTTTGTCGCTCAAATGATTCTCCCCAGTAGTGCTTAACATGCTTGTTTTTAACCTTGAAAGTTTTGCTGGAGTCAGGATCATGTATCTCAACGGCTCTATCTGGTAAAACTTTGGTGATCACAAATGGACCTGACCACCGTGATTTTGGCTTCCATGGGAAGAATTTCACCCTTGATTTGTTAACAGTACCTTCTGCCCTGGTTCCATTGTATGCGCACTAACTTCTCATCATGTCTTTTCTTGCCCTTTTCTATGTACAATTTGGCATCCTCAAAAGGCTGATTGTGAAATTCCTCCAATTCGTTAAGCTGGTGGATTTTTTTCTCTTATGTTGCTTGTAGTGCAAGAATTGGCTCTTTCAGTGCAAAAGATGCTTTATCTTTAGGCTCCACAGACAATTGACAGTTTTAAGTGTTGAGATCAATATAGGTCCCAAGATCACAAAACCAAGCACAAAATCGCATGAATACATCAAGGAATAATGCGGAATCATATACTCACAATGATTGGATTTGATGCAAAGAACAAGATGTGTATTCTGCCTCCCTCCAAGCTCGGCAGTGAGCTCCTTCCACTGCGGGACTGCACGGTAATGGACTGGTTTGCCTCCTCCATGTTCGGCCATTGATGACCTCCATTGAAGCTCCAAGCTTCAAGCTTTTCCATGCTCATAAATTCGTTTCCCTATCACCTATGTATAACCCAAGGTGTGTGCTAGCACTCTTCATCTTCCTTGCTTCCCATCTTCATTCGGTCAACCCAGATTTTTGAAGAACAAGAATCTGTTCCAAACCGTGAGGAGAAGGAAGAAGAAAAGGAGAGGGAAAAGAGAGAATGCGTAAAGGTTGGAGAGAGAGTGTGAAAGAAAAGAAATGTAATTTGTTTTTTATTAATTTCTAACAATTAATAAAAAAAGATTACCAATTCTTTTAACTTCACATTAAATGCTAAAGTAAAAAGTAAAAAGCAAAAGTTGCTTTTTCAACTTCTACATCAATCACTCAAATCAAGTGACAACTTGTCACATCACTCAAAGTGACATTTGATTTGACGCTTGATGTGACTAGCGATTTGACGCTCGATTTGACTTGCGTGCCGCACTCGAATTCGAAATGCGAATGCGCTCGTAAATAATCCCGGGCTCGGGTTCGTTAATTCCAAATTAACGAATTTTCCGTTGCGTCGTAATTAAATGATTACGCCTAGCGAAATCACTATTCACGTCGCTAACGAATTAATTCTAAATTAATTCGTTCGCCCGAATTAAAATCTAATTTTAATTCTGCGTCGAAATCCAATTTCTAATAATATATCAAATATATTATTTTATCGATTAATTCCAAATTAATCATTCTCTCTCTTTAATAATATTTTATCCCAGATAAAATATCTCCGCAGTTAATCACAGATTAATTTTCTCTCTCTTCTAATTAATCCTAGATTATTTAAAGTGCGAGTCATACGTCATCGGTGAATCTTCAGGAAGCGACCCATGAGATCTCCGGATATGTTGGCAGTAAATACGGTCGTCGGATTATCCGAACACGTAAGTACCTCGTACTACGTTTATACCGATTTACAAGACAAGGTTGGCTTCTAGCAAAGCGCCATGCCTACCCAATTCTCCAGAAATATTCTTACAGGAATATATAGATCTGTATCAAGCGTAGTATACCGTAGTATTGTGTATATCGGCCCAGTATCGGATAGTCACGTGCTAGGGCTGGCTGGGGCTGGATAAGTGTCTGCCCCGTCCGAAGCACATGTCGGATGTCTGGTAACTAGTCTCTATAATCGGATATGCATGACCTAGTGTCATATATCCCGATGGTTGCGCAACACTTAAGAGCACTAATACCATATCTTGCGTGACATCATCTCCACTATAACTGAAGTGATACTTCCGTCTTGACATCACACCCAATACACTACGACTCTCTGATAAACCCAGAAGTGGTGTACGCAGAACCGGTTAAAGCCCTGTACCACCAAGACAAAAGTCTATCGATTATCGTAAGTATTAGCGATGTAAGTCTCAGGTTAAGACTTTACACACCTACCTTGATTTCGGCCTCCCATAGACACATAGTCATAATACCAATGGGATTCCGAGGGGTCTATCCAGAGCGAAGCTGTTTCCCGTACCATCGGTGAAACACGACCTCCTATCGCACTTGCATAAGTATCCAATACTTAAATATATGAGAACTATGCCGTCGTGCCCTCACAACGCGCACAAGTGCAATACTAGCCTATTCCGCATTATCGATGTCATGTCTCGATAATACTCCGGCTAGGGATATTTAATGATTAATCCTTCGTGGACTGATACTGTCTCATATCATCTCAATCCAGGAACTAATCATATGGACCTCTCTTCATTTATACATCTATGGTGATCTAATCACAAATGATGAGAGTGCAATTTCCTTGTCACATAGTTAATTTGTACAACAACACCGTGATCTGTACAAATAGTGACGCTATGGGTCATATTATCCAACAATCTCCCACTTGGCACATAGCCAGTCACTCGAGTGTCTAACACCCGAACTATGTACGGTTCGCTCAAATTGCTGAGGAAAGGTTTTCGTCAGCGGATTTGTTTGATATCGTCTGACGCGATTTATACGATCATCACATCGCCACGATGTGTGATCCGAACGAATCAGATGATATAGAAGTATATATCTGGATCGTCGAGAGACCTTTAATTCCTTAGCCTGTGCTGACGCCTAGCTCAGCTGCTAAAAGAACTATATCTAATCTAATTAGATTTATTTTCGATCCAAATGGCTTCTATTGCTGCCTCAGCTGCAGCAATAATCCGCATTTGTTGTTTATTCGGAAACAGTTATCTTGCTCGGAATATTTCCAGCTCACTGTCCCGTTATTCAAACTTTATAGTACCGCAGTATTTACCGGTTTGGAAACTTGCAGCAGTGATCCCAGTCACTTCAAGTTCTCCTTCTCCATAGTTTAAGACAACATCTTTAGTTCTCTCAGATACTAACAGATGTTCTTAATCTTCAATCCAGTGACTATCACTTGGATTGACCCGATTGTGACTCCATATGCTCGAAGCGTATGAGACACCAATACAAGTACATTTTAAATGTACAATTTCCAGAGAGTGTTAACAACTCCAAATCTATCCCTGTAGATCTTTATTCCTCGAATAAAGGTTGTTACTCCCCAGAATTCTACGGAGAATTTCTATGAAAGCCAAGCTTTCATCAATTGCTATATGGGAATTTCATTGTCAGTGCCCTCCCACTAACCTCCTTATATACACAAGAATTATTTCGTTTTGATTCAAATCATAAACCATTATGATTATTTCAAAACGTCAGTTCCAAGAACCTATGCTTGCTTCAATCCAAACATGGATCGAATAAACTGCAAACCTTGTTTGTCGGTTATACAAAAATCGTCAGGATGTTGTAAGCATCCTCCAAAAGGTTTCCTTTTCAGGAAAGCGATTTTGATCTGCAACTGACACATTTCATAAATGAAATATGCAGTTATCAACAAGCATCTTCAAAATGGATTTACCATGGCAACAGGAAAAAAGTTGAATCGTTATTAACACAATGTTGATAACGATACCTTTCCGTCAAAAGCCCAGCTTTGTACGTTGGTATGTTGCCTTCCATGTATGTCTTCCTTGAAGACGTTTAATGTACCAATAGGCACAATGCCTTGTGGTACAACAACTAGTATTCAATAGTTGTTATACATGGAATCCATTTCGGATTCATGGCACTTTGCCATAATAGGGAGTCGATACCTCGTATCACTTCCTCAAAACGTAGTCGGTGGATATACCTTCATAAGATTGACATCTTTATGAGGTTAGATCAGAAACCCATACCCTAGGTCGTTTTCTGACTCTATCCGATCTACTCAGTTCTTGTGTATTCGAAGATTAATGGTACAGATTCATCATTGATGAACTATTTGTGTTCCATTACGGACTTCGTGCCTAGAACAGTATTACTCCGATTTTCATCGAGTATCACTATCCTCCCACTGACCACTGCATATCGGTATTCCTCTCAGGAAAAACCGCATGGTGAGCAACAATCACATTGTTCTCATGTGAGATTTATAAGTACTATACTTATGGTTCCCTTAGGATAACCAATATTGGCACTTATCCAATTTGGGTCCTTAGTTTGGTATCATCCAAACGTTATGCCTGGCATACCCAAATTATCAGGAATGAGAAACCTTGTTTCTTCCCTATTCATATCCTATATGACATCTGTCAAACAGATTTATATGGAACCTTATTCTAAATAAGTTATTGCACTGTTAAAACTTATCCGTTGAAGGAAATGGTAGCTCAGAGCGACTCTTGATTAATCTTATCATGTCTAACATGATTCGGTTAATCCGTTCGGACACACCGTCACTTTGACGTGTTCCGGGAGGAGTCCTCATTTGAAAGAATACTATACTCTTTCAAGTACATATGAAACTTACTGCTTAAGTATTTTCAATTACGGTCTTACCGTGGCGGTATAATACTATAGCCGATCTGTTTGTCTATTTCGTGTCGAAACTCTAAAAGTTTCTGATTTGTGTTCTTCAAAAGAAACACATAACCATAACGTGATGCCACATCCGTTAAGGTCACGAAATATTCATGTTCACATCTAGCCTAGCTAGATATGGGCCACTTACTTCACCATGAATAGGGCTAACAGATCGGTGGCCCTTTTACTATTACCAAGTAAATAGTATTTTAGGTACTTTACCTAATAAACTAGATTCGTAGACTTTATTTGAATAGTCAAATCAGTCCTAGTACCCACTCTTCAAAAGTGTGGATATACGAGTCTCGTTAAATTGTGTCCTAGACAACAATGCCACAAATAAGTCTCTATTGATCAAATCAATTTGAGCTATTTATTTGTCATTTTATATGTTTGAGATTTTATTTATATTCAAAATATAAATTCTGTTATTTACATCTAATGTATTTATCTCAGTATCATCTTTATATAATAAAACACTTAGTGTTCTATAATATAAAGGTTTTATCCGCAACGGATTAAACACTGATATAGAGATAATGTCTCTAGTCAAACTAGTTACATTATAACAGTTCCTAATTTAAGTATATACCCAAAGGTAGTTCCTAAACTTAGGTATCTACGGTCGAAACAGCGACTTTCGTCCCGTTTCCGATTCGCAGAGCAATCTCAGCTTGAAGTCAGTATCCTGCTCAAAGCAGATTCTGAACATCAATACATATATTTTATGTACCACACTAAGTATTTAAAATCTAATTTCAATACTAGCTGTGAACATAACTAAGACAAATATTTTTAAAGTTAGAGCCTCGCCCTTTCTTTAATTCCTTCGTGTCTCCCATATCCAAATGGTAGTCACTTTGGGATATGTCAATTATCCTTTCAATATTTCAGAAACCTTAGGCCAAGCCTTGGGTTCTTAGAATATCGAAACGATGTGCACCTCGTGCTACATGCCCAATTGCAAACTTTGACTTTATCTCCTCTAGAATAGTCAATTAATTCTCCAAGAATTATAAATTGCAATTTTAATACTTCTTAAATCTAAAATTAGATTTATGACAAGTATATTAATTAAGCATTAAAGTCATCATCACATAAATCTTCCAAAGATTTTATGCTCTACTTATTTTGCTTAATTTTGGGCTTAAGGTATAATAAGTTATTTTATCAAATAAAGTAACCTATTATTTATTCCCAATTATTTAAAATATTTTAATCCCAGATTATATTTTAAATATCCAACTTTTCAATTTTATCTTGATTACAATAGTCCAACTATTTAATCAACGATTAGTGGTACTATACTATTATAATGATTATAATAGTCCAACTATATAATCAAATATAAT
Source organism: Zanthoxylum bungeanum (assembly GCA_019454045.1). NCBI lineage: Eukaryota > Viridiplantae > Streptophyta > Magnoliopsida > Sapindales > Rutaceae > Zanthoxylum > Zanthoxylum bungeanum. The sequence goes on from SKCR01044350.1 coordinate 19,150, forward strand.
CCAAATTAATTAACCTCAATTACATTGATTACTATAATCCAATTATAAAATCAACTGTAAACTGAAATTAATTAATTCAAATATATTGATTAATATAATCCAATTATATATAATCAAGTATAATACAGTCCAACTGTTTATTAAAACAACAATTTAAATATTAGTCCAACTAACATTTAATCTTATGACGAAATAATTTAAATGAGCGCGAATGGCGAGTAATTGAACGAGTATTGCAAATTCAATTCTTGCCTCCCACTATTTTTCGTCGAGCCTCTAACCCTCTGTCGAGTACTCGGGAAACCGTGTTTCCTAGTGGGCTAGGATCCCGTTAAATATCACACAATCTTGACTTTGGCCAACAAATTGTATGATAATTAACTAGGTAGATCTCGAAGATCAATTGGATCTCATCCAATTCCTAGATCCAGTAGGCGGATATCCAAATCCTAAACATATATCTTATATATGCCAATACATCCAATGTATTACCTAACCTTTTTCCTCTGAATCAACTAAGCCTTGGCTTTGGCACAACAAACCTAGTGATCCCAGTCAAGCGCGGACCCATTGACATGGAAGCTTCGTAATCAATGTCAATGGACAAGAAGTGGTCTTGACTTTGGCCAACAAACCACAACTTGGACACGACACCGATATGGAACAAAGCTTCGTGATTAAAACACATCTTCGACGGACAAGGGCTTGACTTTGGCCAACAACCCCTGCCAATCTCGGATCTTGAGTAAGAATCACTCAATGGAAGGAAAATAAACGCTTGATATTTAACGAGGGTTTTTCGCGTGCAAATTGGCTACCAATTTATTATCTTTGTTAAGGTCTCATCATCATACACCCTTAAACATGCATTCTAAACACATAATAAAGCGCATATGAAATAAAATAATAATGATATGCGGATGGATACTTTACATTGATCCTAGATCAAATCTCTCATTTTCTCTCTCCAAAGCTAGCACATGTATTACTTCTACCCGTTACACTACACTTCTAAAGAAACCTCATTTACATTGAGGGGAATAGGTGAGAAGAGAATACAAAGAAATAAGAGATAAGGCTGGACTCGCAGGTCCAATTAATAAATCAAATTTATTACAATTTCCAAAATCGTCCCACCCGACTAATATCCATCCGATATACATTATTCATGCATCGCAACCATGTATTCATACAAGCATGTTATCAATCAATCAAATCCAATTAATTAATCTGATAATTAGTGATCATCCAATGTTCAAACAACGATTTGATTTTTGCTCGAGTCAAACTCGTTTTGCGAATAAGTACTCAAAGTACGAATTCTTGAATTAAATTAAACTACATAATTAAATCCAATTTAATACGCATTTAATTCTAATTCACTATTTAATTCCAAATTAAATATTACACCTTTATTAACGAACCTTTACGACTTAAATTCCAAATTTAATCGCAACGGGTCTCAAAGCCCGATTAACATCTAATGTTTATTTAATTAAAGTCCAATGGGCTTTTAATTAATTTCTATAAGGCGTGGACTTTTGGTCAACTCGGGTCAAACCGAACAACCAAATCCAATCCGGGAGTTACCCCATAAGCCTTTAAATTAATTTTGGCCCATTAGGCCCAATTAAATAATTAAGGTCCATTAAGTCATAATTGGACCTTTTGGATTCGGTTTTGGGCCTAATTGGATCCAACCAATTTTGCCTAAACCCAACTTTGTTACAACAAAGCCCAAAAGCCCAATTACAACCTAACAAGCCCAATTTCCAAAATCAAGCCCAAATTAATTAACTTATAAAATTCCAAATTTCACAATTAATTAACCTAAGTGTAATACACAATCAATTACCCAATTAACATTTCTAAAACATCAATTAGCCTAATTAATCATGCACTTTAACATTAAATAGTGTCCAACACAATTTATTAAAATCAAACCCAATTTACATGCTTTCAAGTCTCGGCAATTAGGGGTTTTTCAATTCGATTCGGTTTCAATCCAATTGAGTCCACAATCATAATTTACCAAATCAATTCAACTCATCCAATGAATCAAACAACAAAATCACAATGAATTTCATGTCCAATTGAATTCGGTCAACCCACTTTTAAAGGGAAAATTGTTCAAATCAAAATTCAATTCAATTGAACTTCAAAACAACATTACCCAATTGTTTTAAGTCATCCAATGATCAAACAAAACAAAATTACCAAGACATTAGGGTTATCCAATTTTCGGCCATGCCTCCAATTTGGGGAAAATTGATCCAATCCAATTTTCTTGAAATTGATCACACACAATCTCAATAAAACATGTTTTAAGCATACTTAAACATCCAATTTAATTAAACATGCTCAAACACATTTTACCCAATTTCAAGTTACATGTTCAACCTAAAGAATTGGGGAAAATTGATCCAATCCAATTTTCTTGAAATTGATCATGCACAACTTCAATTAATCAACATACAAGCATACTTAATCAACCAATTCAACCAAATCATGCTTCAATTGATTTTACCCAATTTGTCATGCCCAAAATTTAGGGAAAATTGAATCCAATCCAATTTCATGAAATTGATCATGCACAATCTCAATAAAACATCATCCAAGCATGCTTAAACAATCAATTTAACCAAAACAAGTCAAAATCGATTTTGCCCAAAATAAACCCTAACTTTTTTTATGCTTGATAATAGCTCTGATACCATTGTTGAGATCAAATATAGGTCCCAAGATCAACAAAACCAAGCACAAAATCGCATGAATACATCAAGGAATAATGGCGGAATCATATACTCACAATGATTGGATTTGATGCAAAGAACAAGATGTGTATTCTGCCTCCCTCCAAGCTCGGCAGTGAGCTCTTCCACTGCGCGGGACTGCACGGTAATGGACTGGTTTGCCTCCTCCATGTTCGGCCATTGATGACCTCCATTGAAGCTCCAAGCTTCAAGCTTTTCCATGCTCATAAATTCGTTTCCCTATCACCTATGTATAACCCAAGGTGTGTGCTAGCACTCTTCATCTTCCTTGCTTCCCATCTTCATTCGGTCAAACCCAGATTTTTGAAGAACAAGAATCGGTTTCCAAAACCGTGAGGAGAAGGAAGAAGAAAATGAGAGGGAAAAGAGAGAGAATGCGTAAAGGTTGGAGAGAGGTGTGAAAGAAAAGAAATGTAATTTGTTTTTTATAATTTCTAACAATTAATAAAAAACAATACCAATTCTTTTAACTTCACATTAAATGCTAAGTCAAAAGTAAAAAGCAAAAGTTGCTTTTAAACTTCTACATCAATCACTCAAATCAAGTGACAACTTGTCACATCACTCAAAGTGACATTTGATTTGACGCTTGATGTGACTAGCGATTTGACGCTCGATTTGACTTGCGTGCCGCACTCGAATTCGAAATGCGAATGCGCTCGCAATAATCCCGGGCTCGGGTTCGTTAATTCCAAATTAACGAATTTTCCGTTGCGTCGTAATTAAATGATTACGCCTAGCGAAATCACTATTCACGTCGCTAACAATTAATTCTAAATTAATTCGTTCGCCCGAATTAAAATCTAATTTTAATTCCGCGTCGAAATCCAATTTCTAATAATATATCAAATATATTATTTTATCGATTAATTCCAAATTAATCGTTCTCTCTCTTTAATTAATATTTTATCCCAGATAAAATATCTCCGCATTAATCCCAGATTAATTTTCTCTCTCTTCTAATTAATCCTAGATTAATTAAAGTGCGAGTCATACGTCATCGGTGAATCTTCAGGAAGCGACCCATGAGATCTCCGGATATGTTGGCAGTAAATACGGTCGTCGGATTATCCGAACACGTAAGTACCTCGTACTACGTTTATACCGATTTACAAGACAAGGTTGGCTTCTAGCAAAGCGCCATGCCTACCCAATTCTCCAGAAATATTCTTACAGAATATATAGATCTGTATCAAGCGTAGTATACCGTAGTATTGTGTATATCGGCCCAGTATCGGATAGTCACGTGCTAGGGCTGGGGCTGGATAAGTGTCTGCCCCGTCCGAAGCACATGTCGGATGTCTGGTAACTAGTCTCTATAATCGGATATGCATGACCTAGTCATAATATCCCGATGGTTGCGCAACACTTAAGAGCACTAATACCATATCCTGCGTGACATCATCTCCACTATAACTGAAGTGATACTTCCGTCTTGACATCACACCCAATACACTACGACTTCTGATAAACCCAGAAGTGGTGTACGCAGAACCGGTTAAAGCCCTGTACCACCAAGACCAAAGTCTATCGATTATCGTAAGTATTAGCGATGTAGTCTCAGGTTAAGACTTTACACACCTACCTTGATTTCGGCCTCCCATAGACACATAGTCATAATACCAATGGGATTCCGAGGGGTCTATCCAGAGCGAAGCTGTTTCCCGTACCATCGGAGTGAAACACGACCTCCTATCGCACTTGCATAAGTATCCAATACTTAAATATATGAGAACTATGCCGTCGTGCCCTCACAACGCGCACAAGTGCAATACTAGCCTATTCCGCATTATCGATGTCCTGTCTCGATAATACTCCGGCTAGGGATATTTAATGATTAATCCTTCGTGGACTGATACTGTCTCATATCATCTCAATCCAGGAACTAATCATATGGACCTCTCTTCATTTATACATCTATGGTGATCTAATCACAAATGATGAGAGTGCAATTTCCTTGTCACATAGTTAATTTGTACAACAACACCGTGATCTGTACAAATAGTGACGCTATGGGTCATATTATCCAACAATCTCCCACTTGGCACATAGCCAGTCACTCGAGTGTCTAACACCCGAACTATGTACGGTTCGCTCAAATTGCTGAGGAAAGGTTTTCGTCAGCGGATTTGTTTGATAATCGTCTGACGCGATTTATACGATCATCACATCACACGATGTGTGATCCGAACGAATCAGATGATATAGAAGTATATCTGGATCGTCGATGAGACCTTTAATTCCTTAGCCTGTGCTGACGCCTAGCTCAGCTGCTAAAAGAACTATATCTAATCTAATTAGATTTATTTTCGATCCAAATGGCTTCTATTGCTGCCTCAGCTGCAGCAATAATCCGCATTTGTTGTTTATTCGGCAACAGTTATCTTGCTCGGAATATTTCCAGCTCACTGTCCCGTTATTCAAACTTTATAGTACCGTAGTATTTAATTGTTTGGAAACTTGCAGCGGTGATCCCAGTCACTTCAAGTTGTCCTTCTCCATAGTTTAAGACAACATCTTTAGTTCTCTCAGATACTAACAGATGTTCTTAATCTTCAATCCAGTGACTATCACTTGGATTGACTCGATTGTGACTCCATATGCTCGAAGCGTATGAGACACCAATACAAGTACATTTTAAATGTACAATTTCCAGAGAGTGTTAACAACTCCAAATCTATCCCTGTAGATCTTTATTCCTCGAATAAAGGTTGTTACTCCCCAGAATTCTACGGAGAATTTCTATTGAAAGCCAAGCTTTCATCAATTGCTATATGGGAATTTCATTGTCAGTGCCCTCCCACTAACCTCCTTATATACACAAGAATTATCGTTTTGATTCAAATCATAAACCATTATGATTATTTCAAAACGTCAGTTCCAAGAACCTATGCTTGCTTCAATCCAAACATGGATCGAATAACCTGAAACCTTGTTTGTCGGTTATACACAAAATCGTCAGGATATTGTAAGCATCCTCCAAAAGGTTTCCTTTTCAGGAAAGCGATTTTGATCTGCAACTGACACATTTCATAAATGAAATATGCAGTTATCAACAAGCATCTTCAAAATGGATTTACCATGGCAACAGGTAAAAGGTTGAATCGTTATTAACACAATGTTGATAACGATACCTTTCCGTCAAAAGCCCAGCTTTGTACGTTGGTATGTTGCCTTCCATGTATGTCTTCCTTGAAGACGTTTAATGTACCAATAGGCACAATGCCTTGTGGTACAACAACTAGTATTCAATAGTTGTTATACATGGAATCCATTTCGGATTCATGGCACTTTGCCATAATAGGGAGTCGATAGCTCGTATCACTTCCTCAAAACGTAGTCGGTGGATATACCTTCATAAGATTGACATCTTTATGAGGTTAGATCAGAAACCCATACCTTAGGTCGTTTTCTGACTCTATCCGATCTACTCAGTTCTTGTGTCGAAGATTAATGGTAAGATCATAATGATGTACTAGATTCATACATTGCCTGAACTATTTGTTTGTTCCATTACGGACCGTGCCTATGAACAGTATTACTCCGATTTTCATCGAGTATCACTATCCTCCCACTGACCACTGCATATCGGTATTCCTCTCAGGAAAAACTGCATGGTGAGCAACAATCACATTGTTCTCATGTGAGATTTATAAGTACTATACTTATGGTTTCCCTTAGGATAACCAATATTGGCGCTTATCCAATTTGGGTCCTTAGTTTGGTATCATCCAAACGTTATGCCTGGCATACCCAAATTATCAGGAATGAGAAACCTTGTTTCTTCCCTATTCATATCCTATATGACATCTGTCAAACAGATTTATATGGAACCTTATTCTAAATAAGTTATTGCACTGTTAAAACTTATCCGTTGAAGGAAATGGTAGCTCAGAGCGACTCTTGATTAATCTTATCATGTCTAACATGATTCGGTTAATCCGTTCGGACACACCGTCACTTTGACGTGTTCCGTGAGGAGTCCTCATTTGAAAGAATACTATACTCTTTCAAGTACATATGAAACTTACTGCTTAAGTATTTTCCAATACGGTCTTACCGTGGCGGTATAATACTATAGCCGATCTGTTTGTCTATTTCATGTCGAAACTCTAAAAGTTTCTGATTTGTGTTCTTCAAAAGAAACACATAACCATAACGTGATGCCACATCCGTTAAGGTCACGAAATATTCATATCTACATCAATTCTCATTGGATCTCGGTTGCATCCCCTTTTCTTCGCTCTCCGGAACCGGTATAGAAATGGGTGTTTTTTTTACTGTTTACCTTAGTGAACGGGGGATTAACAGATCGGTGGCCCTTTTACTATTACCAAGTAAAGTAATATTTTAGGTACTTTACCTAATAAACTAGATTCGTAGACTTTATTTGAATAGTCAAATCAGTCCTAGTACCCACTCTTCAAAAGTGTGGATATACGAGTCTCGTTAATTGTGTCCTAGACAACAATGCCACAAATAAGTCTCTATTGATCAAATCAATTTGAGCTATTTATTTGTCATTTTATATGTTTGAGATTTTATTTATATTCAAAATATAAATTCTGTTATTTACATCTAATGTATTTATCTCAGTATCATCTTTATATAATAAAACACTTAGTGTTCTATAATATAAGGTTTTATCCGCAACGGATTAAACACTGATATAGAGATAATGTCTCTAGTCAAACTAGTTACATTATAACAGTTCCTAATTTAAGTATATACCCAAAGGGTAGTTCCTAAACTTAGGTATCTACGGTCGAAACAGCGACTTTCGTCCCGTTTCCGATTCGCAGAGCAATCTCAGCTTGAAGTCAGTATCCTGCTCAAAGCAGACTCTGAACATCAATACATATATTTTATGTACCACACTAAGTATTTAAAATCTAATTTCAATACTAGCTGTGAACATAACTAAGACAAATATTTTTAAAGTTAGAGCCTCGCCCTTTCTTTAATTCCTTCGTGTCTCCCATATCCAAATGGTAGTCACTTTGGGATATGTCAATTATCCTTTCAATATTTCAGAAACCTTAGGCCAAGCCTTGGGTTCTTAGAATATCGAAACGATGTGCACCTCGTGCTACATGCCCAATTGCAAACTTTGACTTTATCTCCTCTAGAATAGTCAATTAATTCTCCAAGAATTATAAATTGCAATTTTAATACTTCTTAAATCTAAAATTAGATTTATGACAAGTATATTAAATTAAGCATTAAAGTCAATCATCACATAAATCTTCCAAAGATTTTACGCTCTACTTATTTTGCTTAATTTTGGGCTTAAGGTATAATAAGTTATTTTATCAAATAAAGTAACCTATTATTTATTCCCAATTAATTTAAAATATTTTAATCCCAGATTATATTTTAAATATCCAACTTTTCAATTTTATCTTGATTACAATAGTCCAACTATTTAATCAACGATTAGTGGTACTATACATATTATAATGATTATAATAGTCCAACTATATAATCAAATATAATCCAAATTAATTAACCTCAATTACATTGATTACTATAATCCAATTATAAAATCAACTGTAAACTGAAATTAATTAATTCAAATATATTGATTAATATAATCCAATTATATATAATCAAGTATAATACAGTCCAACTGTTTATTAAAACAACAATTTAAATATTAGTCCAACTAACATTTAATCTTATGACGAAATAATTTAAATGAGCGCGAATGGCGAGTAATTGAACGAGTATTGCAAATTCAATTCTTGCCTCCCACTATTTTTCGTCGAGCCTCTAACCCTCTGTCGAGTACTCGGGAAACCGTGTTTCCTAGTGGGCTAGGATCCCGTTAAATATCACACAATCTTGACTTTGGCCAACAAATTGTATGATAATTAACTAGGTAGATCTCGAAGATCAATTGGATCTCATCCAATTCCTAGACCCAGTAGACGGATATCCAAATCCTAAACATATATCTTATATATGCCAATACATCCAATGTATTACCTAACCTTTTTCCTCTGAATCAACTAGCCTTGGCTTTGGCACAACAAACCTAGTGATCCCAGTCAAGCGCGAACCCATTGACATGGAAGCTTCGTAATCAATGTCAATGGACAAGAAGTGGTCTTGACTTTGGCCAACAAACCACAACTTGGACACGACACCGATATGGACAAACAAAGCTTCGTGATTAAAACACATCTTCGACGGACAAGGGCTTGACTTTGGCCAACAACCCCTGCCAATCTCGGATCTTGAGTAAAAATCACTCAATGGAAGGAAAATAAACGCTTGATATTTAACGAGGGTTTTTCGCGTGCAAATTGGCTACCAATTTATTATCTTTGTTAAGGTCTCATCATCATACACCCTTAAACATGCATTCTAAACACATAATAAAGCGCATATGAAATAAAATAATAATGATATGCGGATGGATACTTTACATTGATCCTAGATCAAATCTCTCATTTTCTCTCTCCAAAGCTAGCACATGTATTTACTTCTACCCGTTACACTACACTTCTAAAGAAACCTCATTTATATTGAGGGGAATAGGTGAGAAGAGAATACAAAGAAATAAGAGATAAGGCTGGACTCGCAGGTCCAATTAATAAATCAAATTTATTACAATTTCCAAAATCGTCCCACCCGACTAATATCCATCCGATATACATTATTCATGCATCGCAACCATGTATTCATACAAGCATGTTATCAATCAATCAAATCCAATTAATTAATCTGATAATTAGTGATCATCCAATGTTCAAACAACGATTTGATTTTTGCTCGAGTCAAACTCGTTTTGCGAATAAGTACTCAAAGTACGAATTCTTGAATTAAATTAAACTACATAATTAAATCCAATTTAATACGCATTTAATTCTAATTCACTATTTAATTCCAAATTAAATATTACACCTTTATTAACGAACCTTACGACTTAAATTCCAAATTAATCGCAACGGGTCTCAAAGCCCGATTAACATCTAATGTTTATTTAATTAAAGTCCAATGGGCTTTTAATTAATTTCTATAAGGCGTGGACTTTTGGTCAACTCGGGTCAAACCGAACAACCAAAATCCAATCCGGGAGTTACCCCATAAGCCTTTAAATTAATTTTGGCCCATTAGGCCCAATTAAATAATTAAGGTCCATTAAGTCATAATTGGACCTTTTGGATTCGGTTTTGGGCCTAATTGGATCCAACCAATTTTGCCTAAACCCAACTTTGTTACAACAAAGCCCAAAAGCCCAATTACAACCTAACAAGCCCAATTTCCAAAACCAACCCCAAATAATTAACTTATAAAAATCCAAATTTCACAATTAATTAACCTAAGTGTAATACACAATCAATTACCCAATTAACATTTCTAAAACATCAATTAGCCTAATTAATCATGCACTTTAACATTAAATAGTGTCCAACACAATTTATTAAAATCAAACCCAATTTACATGCTTTCAAGTCTCGGCAATTAGGGGTTTTTCAATTCGATTCGGTTTCAATCCAATTGAGTCCACAATCATAATTTACCAAATCAATTCAACTCATCCAATGAATCAAAAAACAAAATCACAATGAATTTCATGTCCATTGAATTCGGTCAACCCACTTTATAAAGGGAAAATTGTTCCAAATCAAAATTCAATTCAATTGAACTTCAAAACAACATTACCCAATTGTTTTAAGTCATCCAATGATCAAACAAAGCAAAATTACCAAGACATTAGGGTTATCCAATTTTCGGCCATGCCTCCAATTTGGGGAAAATTGATCCAATCCAATTTTCTTGAAATTGATCACACACAATCTCAATAAAACATGTTTTAAGCATACTTAAACATCCAATTTAATTAAAACATGCTCAAACACATTTTACCCAATTTCAAGTTACATGTTCAACCTAAAGAATTGGGGAAAATTGATCCAATCCAATTTTCTTGAAATTGATCATGCACAACTTCAATTAATCAACATACAAGCATACTTAATCAACCAATTCAACCAAATCATGCTTCAATTGATTTTACCCAATTTGTCATGCCCAAAATTTAGGAAAATTGAATCCAATCCAATTTCATGAAATTGATCATGCACAATCTCAATAAAAAATCATCCAAGCATGCTTAAACAATCAATTTAACCAAAACAAGTCAAAATCGATTTTGCCCAAAATAAACCCTAACTTTTTTTATGCTTGATAATAGCTCTGATACCATTGTTGAGATCAAATATAGGTCCCAAGATCAACAAAACAAGCACAAAATCGCATGAATACATCAAGGAATAATGGCGGAATCATATACTCACAATGATTGGATTTGATGCAAAGAACAAGATGTGTATTCTGCCTCCTCCAAGCTCGGCAGTGAGCTCCTTCCACTGCGGGACTGCACGGTAATGGACTGGTGGTCCTCCTCCATGTTCGGCCATTGATGCCTCCCATTGAAGCTCCAAGCTTCAAGCTTTTCCATGCTCATAAATTCGTTTCCCTATCACCTATGTATAACCCAAGGTGTGTGCTAGCACTCTTCATCTTCCTTGCTTCCCTCTTCATTCTTTCGGTCAAACCAGATTTTTGAGAACAAGAATCGGTTTCCAAAACCGTGAGGAGAAGGAAGAAGAAAATGAGAGGGAAAAGAGAGAATGCGTAAAGGTTGGAGAGAGAGTGTGAAGAAAAAGAAATGTAATTTGTTTTTTATAATTTCTACAATTAATAAAAAACAATTACCAATTCTTTTAACTTCACATTAAATGCTAAAGTCAAAAGTAAAAAGCAAAAGTTGCTTTTTAAACTTCTACAATCAATCACTCAAATCAAGTGACAATTGTCACATCACTCAAAGTGACATTTGATTTGACGCTTGATGTGACTAGCGATTTGACGCTCGATTTGACTTGCGTGCCGCATTCGAATTCGAAATGCGAATGCGCTCGTAAATAATCCCGGGCTCGGGTTCGTTAATTCCAAATTAACGAATTTTCCGTTGCGTCGTAATTAAATGATTACGCCTAGCGAAATCACTATTCACGTCGCTAACGAATTAATTCTAAATTAATTCGTTCGCCCGAATTAAAATCTAATTTTAATTCTGCGTCGAAATCCAATTCTAATAATATATCAAATATATTATTTTATCGATTAATTCCAAATTAATCGTTCTCTCTCTTTAATTAATATTTTATCCAGATAAAATATCTCCGCAGTTAATCCCAGATTAATTTTCTCTCTTCTAATTAATCCTAGATTAATTAAAGTGCGAGTCATACGTCATCAGTGAATCTTCAGGAAGCGACCCATGAGATCTCCGGATATGTTGGCAGTAAATACGGTCGTCGGATTATCCGAACACGTAAGTACCTCGTACTACGTTTATACCGATTTACAAGACAAGGTTGGCTTCTAGCAAAGCGCCATGCCTACCCAATTCTCCAGAAATATTCTTACAGAAATATATAGATCTGTATCAAGCGTAGTATACCGTAGTATTGTGTATATCGGCCCAGTATCGGATAGTCACGTGCTAGGGCTGGGGCTGGATAAGTGTCTGCCCCGTCCGAAGCACATGTCGGATGTCTGGCAACTAGTCTCTATAATCGGATATGCATGACCTAGTCATAATATCCCGATGGTTGCGCAACACTTAAGAGCACTAATACCAAATCCTATCCTGCGTGACATCATCTCCACTATAACTGAAGTGATACTTCCGTCTTGACATCACACCCAATACACTATACGACTTCTGATAAACCCAGAAGTGGTGTACGCAGAACCGGTTAAAGCCCTGTACCACCAAGACAAAAGTCTATCGATTATCGTAAGTATTAGCGATGTAAGTCTCAGGTTAAGACTTTACACACCTACCTTGATTTCGGCCCTCCCATAGACACATAGTCATAATACCAATGGGATTCCGAGGGGTCTATCCAGAGCGAAGCTGTTTCCCGTACCATCGGTGAAACACACGACTCCTATCGCACTTGCATAAGTATCCAATACTTAAATATATGAGAACTATGCCGTCGTGCCCTCACAACGCGCACAAGTGTAATACTAGCCTATTCCGCATTATCGATGTCCTGTCTCGATAATACTCCGGCTAGGGATATTTAATGATTAATCCTTCGTGGACTGATACTGTCTCATATCATCTCAATCCAGGAACTAATCATATGGACCTCTCTTCATTTATACATCTATGGTGATCTAATCACAAATGATGAGAGTGCAATTTCCTTGTCACATAGTTAATTTGTACAACAACACCGTGATCTGTACAAATAGTGACGCTATGGGTCATATTATCCAACAATCTCCCACTTGGCACATAGCCAGTCACTCGAGTGTCTAACACCCGAACTATGTACGGTTCGCTCAAATTGCTGAGGAAAGGTTTTCGTCAGCGGATTTGTTTGATAATCGTCTGACGCGATTTATACGATCATCACATCACCACGATGTGTGATCCGAACGAATCAGATGATATAGAAGTATATATCTGGATCGTCGATGAGACCTTTAATTCCTTAGCCTGTGCTGACGCCTAGCTCAGCTGCTAAAAGAACTATATCTAATCTAATTAGATTTATTTTCGATCCAAATGGCTTCTATTGCTGCCTCAGCTGGCAGCAATAATCCGCATTTGTTGTTTTTATTCGGCAACAGTTATCTTGCTCGGAATATTCCAGCTCACTGTCCCGTTATTCAAACTTTATAGTACCGTAGTATTTAATTGTTTGGAAACTTGCAGCGGTGATCCCAGTCACTTCAAGTTGTCCTTCTCCATAGTTTAAGACAACATCTTTAGTTCTCTCAGATACTAACAGATGTTCTTAATCTTCAATCCAGTGACTATCACTTGGATTGACTCGATTGTGACTCCATATGCTCGAAGCGTATGAGACACCAATACAAGTACATTTTAAATGTACAATTTCCAGAGAGTGTTAAAACTCCAAATCTATCCCTGTAGATCTTTATTCCTCGAATAAAGGTTGTTACTCCCCAGAATTCTACGGAGAATTTCTATTGAAAGCCAAGCTTTCATCAATTTCTATATGGGAATTTCATTGTCAGTGCCCTCCCACTAACCTCCTTATATACACAAGAATTATTTCGTTTTGATTCAAATCATAAACCATTATATTATTTCAAAACGTCAGTTCCAAGAACCTATGCTTGCTTCAATCCAAACATGGATCGAATAACCTGCAAACCTTGTTTGTCGGTTATACAAAAATCGTCAGGATGTTGTAAGCATCCTCCAAAAGGTTTCCTTTTCAGGAAAGCGATTTTGATCTGCAACTGACACATTTCATAAATGAAATATGCAGTTATCAACAAGCATCTTCAAAATGGATTTACCATGGCAACAGGTAAAAGGTTGAATCGTTATTAACACAATGTTGATAACGATACCTTTCCGTCAAAAGCCCGCTTTGTACGTTGGTATGTTGCCTTCCATGTATGTCTTCCTTGAAGACGTTTAATGTACCAATAGGCACAATGCCTTGTGGTACAACAACTAGTATTCAATAGTTGTTATACATGGAATCCATTTCGGATTCATGGCACTTTGCCATAATAGGGAGTCGATAGCTCGTATCACTTCCTCAAAACATAGTCGGTGGATATACCTTCATAAGATTGACATCTTTATGAGGTTAGATCAGAAACCCATACCTTAGGTCGTTTTCTGACTCTATCCGATCTACTCAGTTCTTGTGTATTCGAAGATTAATGGTACAGATTCATCATTGATGAACTATTTGTGTTCCATTACGGACTTCGTGCCTAGAACAGTATTACTCCGATTTTCATCGAGTATCACTATCCTCCCACTGACCACTGCATATCGGTATTCCTCTCAGGAAAAACTGCATGGTGAGCAACAATCACATTGTTCTCATGTGAGATTTATAAGTACTATACTTATGGTTTCCCTTAGGATAACCATATTGGCGCTTATCCAATTTGGGTCCTTAGTTTGGTATCATCCAAACGTTATGCCTGGCATACCCAAATTATCAGGAATGAGAAACCTTGTTTCTTCCCTTCATATCCTATATGACATCTGTCAAACAGATTTATATGGAACCTTATTCTAAATAAGTTATTGCACTGTTAAAACTTATCCGTTGAAGGAAATGGTAGCTCAGAGCGACTCTTGATAATCTTATCATGTCTAACATGATTCGGTTAATCCGTTCGGACACACCGTCACTTTGACGTGTTCCGGGAGGAGTCCTCATTTGAAAGAATACTATACTCTTTCAAGTACATATGAAACTTACTGCTTAAGTATTTTCCAATACGGTCTTACCGTGGCAGTATAATACTATAGCCGATCTGTTTTCTATTTCATGTCGAAACTCTAAAAGTTTCTGATTTGTGTTCTTCAAAAGAAACACATAACCATAACGTGATGCCACATCCGTTAAGGTCACGAAATATTCATATCTACATCAAATTCTCATTGGATCTCGGTTGCATCCCCTTTTTCTTCGCTCTTCCGGAACCGGTATAGAAATGGGTGCTTTTTTACGTTGTTTACCTTAGTTACTGGGGGATTAACAGATCGGTGGCCCTTTTACTATTACCAAGTAAATAGTATTTTAGGTACTTTACCTAATAAACTAGATTCGTAGACTTTATTTGAATAGTCAAATCAGTCCTAGTACCCACTCTTCAAAAGTGTGGATATACGAGTCTCGTTAAATTGTGTCCTAGACAACAATGCCACAAATAAGTCTCTATTGATCAAATCAATTTGAGCTATTTATTTGTCATTTTATATGTTTGAGATTTTATTTATATTCAAAATATAAATTCTGTTATTTACATCTAATGTATTTATCTCAGTATCATCTTTATATAAAAAACACTTAGTGTTCTATAATATAAAGGTTTTATCCGCAACGGATTAAACACTGATATAGAGATAATGTCTCTAGTCAAACTAGTTACATTATAACAGTTCCTAATTTAAGTATATACCCAAGGGTAGTTCCTAAACTTAGGTATCTACGGTCGAAACAGCGACTTTCGTCCCGTTTCCGATTCGCAGAGCAATCTCAGCTTGAAGTCAGTATCCTGCTCAAAGCAGACTCTGAACATCAATACATATATTTTATGTACCACACTAAGTATTTAAAATCTAATTTCAATACTAGCTGTGAACATAACTAAGACAAATATTTTTAAAGTTAGAGCCTCGCCCTTTCTTTAATTCCTTCGTGTCTCCCATATCCAAATGGTAGTCACTTTGGGATATGTCAATTATCCTTTCAATATTTCAGAAACCTTAGGCCAAGCCTTGGGTTCTTAGAATATCGAAACGATGTGCACCTCGTGCTACATGCCCAATTGCAAACTTGACTTTATCTCTCTAGAATAGTCAATTAATTCTCCAAGAATTTTAAATTGCAATTTTAATACTTCTTAAATCTAAAATTAGATTTATGACAAGTATATTAAATTAAGCATTAAAGTCATCATCACATAAATCTTCCAAAGATTTTACGCTCTACTTATTTTGCTTAATTTTGGGCTTAAGGTATAATAAGTTATTTTATCAAATAAAGTAACCTATTATTTATTCCCAATTATTTAAAATATTTTAATCCCAGATATATTTAAATATCCAACTTTTTCAATTTATCTTGATTACAATAGTCCAACTATTTAATCAACGATTAGTGGTACTATACATATTATAATGATTATAATAGTCCAACTATATAATCAAATATAATCCAAATTAATTAACCTCAATTACATTGATTACTATCAATTATAAAATCAACTGTAAACTGAAATTAATTAATTCAAATATATTGATTAATATAATCCAATTATATATAATCAAGTATAATACAGTCCAACTGTTTATTAAAACAACAATTTAAATATTAGTCCAACTAACATTTAATCTTATGACGAAATAATTTAAATGAGCGCGAATGGCGAGTAATTGAACGAGTATTGCAAATTCAATTCTTGCCTCCCACTATTTTTCGTCGAGCCTCTACCCTCTGTCGAGTACTCGGGAAACCGTGTTTCCTAGTGGGCTAGGATCCCGTTAAATATCACACAATCTTGACTTTGGCCAACAAATGTATGATAATTAACTAGGTAGATCTCGAAGATCAATTGGATCTCATCCAATTCCTAGACCCAGTAGACGGATATCCAAATCCTAAACATATATCTTATATATGCCAATACATCCAATGTATTACCTAACCTTTTTCCTCTGAATCAACTAAGCCTTGGCTTTGGCACAACAAACCTAGTGATCCCAGTCAAGCGCGAACCCATTGACATGGAAGCTTCGTAATCAATGTCAATGGACAAGAAGTGGTCTTGACTTTGGCCAACAAACCACAACTTGGACACGACACCGATATGGAACAAAGCTTCGTGATTAAAACACATCTTCGACGGACAAAGGGCTTGACTTTGGCCAACAACCCCTGCCAATCTCGGATCTTGAGTAAAAATCACTCAATGGAAGGAAAATAAACGCTTGATATTTAACGAGGGTTTTTCGCGTGCAAAATTGGCTACCAATTTATATCTTTGTTAAGGTCTCATCATCATACACCCTTAAACATGCATTCTAAACACATAATAAAGCGCATATGAAATAAAATAATAATGATATGCGGATGGATACTTTACATTGATCCTAGATCAAATCTCTCATTTTCTCTCTCCAAAGCTAGCACATGTATTTTCCTTTACCCGTTACACTACACTTCTAAAGAACCTCATTTATATTGAGGGGAATAGGTGAGAAGAGAATACAAAGAAATAAGAGATAAGGCTGGACTCGCAGGTCCAATTAATAAATCAAATTTATTATAATTTCCAAAATCGTCCCACCCGACTAATATCCATCCGATATACATATTCATGCATCGCAACCATGTATTCATACAAGCATGTTATCAATCAATCAAATCCAATTAATTAATCTGATAATTAGTGATCATCCAATGTTCAAACAACGATTTGATTTTGCTCGAGTCAAACTCGTTTTGCGAATAAGTACTCAAAGTACGAATTCTTGAATTAAATTAAATACATAATTATATCCAATTAATACGCATTAATTCTAATTCACTATTTAATTCCAAATTAAATATTACACCTTATTAACGAACCTTTACGACTTAAATTCCAAATTTAATCGCAACGGGTCTCAAAGCCCGATTAACATCTAATGTTTATTTAATTAAGTCCAATGGGCTTTTAATTAATTCTATAAGGCGTGGACTTTTGGTCAACTCGGGTCAAACCGAACAACCAAAATCCAATCCGGGAGTTACCCCATAAGCCTTTAAATTAATTTTGCCCATTAGGCCAATTAAATAATTAAGGTCCATTAAGTCATAATTGGACTTTTGGATTCGGTTTGTGGGCCTAATTGGATCCAACCAATTTTTGCCTAAACCCAACTTTGTTACAACAAAGCCCAAAAGCCCAATTACAACCTAACAAGCCCCAATTTCCAAAATCAAGCCCAAATTAATTAACTTATAAAAGTCCAAATTTCACAATTAATTAACCTAAGTGTAATACACAATCAATTACCCAATTAACATTTCTAAAACATCAATTAGCCTAATTAATCATGCACTTTAACATTAAATAGTGTCCAACACAATTATTAAAAATCACCCCAATTTACATGCTTTCAAGTCTCGGCAATTAGGGGTTTTTCAATTCGATTCGGTTTCAATCCAATTGAGTCCACAATCATAATTTACCAAATCAATTCAACTCATCCAATGAATCAAAAAACAAAATCACATGAATTTCATGTCCAATTGAATTCGGTCAACCCACTATAAAGGGAAAATTGTTTCCAAATCAAACTTCAATTCAATTGACTTCAAAACAACATTACCCAATTGTTTTAAGTCATCCAATGATCAAACAAAACAAAATTACCAAGACATTAGGGTATCCAATTTTCGGCCATGCCTCCAATTTGGGGAAAATTGATCCAATCCAATTTTCTTGAAATTGATCACACACAATCTCAATAAAACATGTTTTAAGCATACTTAAACATCCAATTTAATTAAACATGCTCAAACACATTTTACCCAATTTCAAGTTACATGTTCAACCTAAAGAATTGGGGAAAATTGATCCAATCCAATTTTCTTGAAATTGATCATGCACAACTTCAATTAATCAACATACAAGCATACTTAATCAACCAATTCAACCAAATCATGCTTCAATTGATTTTACCCAATTTGTCATGCCCAAAATTTAGGGAAATTGAATCCAATCCAATTTCATGAAATTGATCATGCACAATCTCAATAAAACATCATCCAAGCATGCTTAAACAATCAATTTAACCAAAACAAGTCAAAATCGATTTTGCCCAAAATAAACCCTAACTTTTTTTATGCTTGATAATAGCTCTGATACCATTGTTGAGATCAAATATAGGTCCCAAGATCAACAAACCAAGCACAAAATCGCATGAATACATCAAGGAATAATGGCGGAATCATATACTCACAATGATTGGATTTGATGCAAAGAACAAGATGTGTATTCTGCCTCCCTCCAAGCTCGGCAGTGAGCTCCTTCCACTGCGGGACTGCACGGTAATGGACTGGTTTGCCTCCTCCATGTTCGGCCATTGATGACCTCCATTGAAGCTCCAAGCTTCAAGCTTTTCCATGCTCATAAATTCGTTTCCTATCACCTATGTATAACCCAAGGTGTTGCTAGCACTCTTCATCTTCCTTGCTTCCCATCTTCATTCGGTCAAACCCAGATTTTTGAAGAACAAGAATCGGTTTCAAAACCGTGAGGAGAAGAAGAAGAAAATGAGAGGGAAACGAGAGAATGCGTAAAGGTTGGAGAGGAGTGTGAAAGAAAAAGAATGTAATTTTTTTTTATAATTTCTAACAATAATAAAAAACATTACCAATTCTTTTAACTTCACATTAAATGCTAAAGTCAAAAGTAAAAAGCAAAAGTTGCTTTTTAAACTTCTACATCAATCACTCAAATCAAGTGACAACTTGTCACATCACTCAAAGTGACATTTGATTTGACGCTTGATGTGACTAGCGATTTGACGCTCGATTTGACTTGCGTGCCGCACTCGAATTCGAAATGCGAATGCGCTCGTAAATAATCCCGGGCTCAGGTTCGTTAATTCCAAATTAACGAATTTTCCGTTGCGTCGTAATTAAATGATTACGCCTAGCGAAATCACTATTCACGTCGCTAACGAATTAATTATGTCTGGGTTTCCATCCGATATACTACAAGAAATAATACTCAAATGCTATCATAACATGGATATATGAATTATACTACGTTAAGCCAAGACTAAGGTAAATGATGCAATCAATAGATGAAATACACGGTAAATATCGTGGTAAAGGTAGCCTTTTAGGCTTTTCTTCCCCCAAATGGAGAACCTTTTAATCCAACACAATAAGCCCATTCTCCTTTCATTACAATGCGTTCAAAGACAATGATAACTATATGAAACTTCGTATACACGATTGAACACATCTTACATCCAACCGAATACACATCAACCGGCGCGGTAAAGCATCGTGGTAAAGGATTTTAACCCCTCTAAATAGGGGACCTTTAATCCGACTTACTAAGCCCATGCGCTCGATTGCGTCATGCATAAACAAGTAACATGCTGAATTCAAATGACAAAAAATAAATAAATCAAAGCAATATAAAACAAAAGAAGGTGCCGTTTACTCAAGCGGTACATGGAGTTGTATCCCGAGTACAGATCATACTACCGTCCATTCGGCTATGAAATTTATGTCCGGGTTTCCATCCGATATACCGCGAGAGTTGACACATCTTTCATTTTATTCCAAGGCCACAACATACAATATTTCGTAATACATGCATATTTATCTACTCAAGGGCCACAACATGCATTTCAACATAACAATCATGCAAACATACTCAATAAATAATAAAAATAAAACAGAAAACGAATGTGGAAAATACCCTCATGTCTAACCTTTCTTGCGACTTTCGGACTTGCGTTTAATGGAGATCGGAAGGGTAAAGCTCCTCAAGTCTCCGGTTCACTGGTTTAGCGTCTTAGCTCACTGTTTTGCTTGCTGTTTGACCTCCGTTTTGCTGCTGTTTTCTCTGTATTTTCTGCTCACTGTTTCCGGTCACTGTTTGGTGTTTTAATGGACTGTTTTGGGTGATTTGGAGGGCTAATTGGGTGCGACTTCTAAGGGCTTTGAGGGGGGACTTTATGCAGTTTTTTAGTTCAGTTTTAAGGTGATTTTAGGGCTGTTTTATGGGTTAAAATCGCAAAAACAAACTGGGAAGAATGGGCAGTGATGTGCGGCAGTTTTAGGGGGAGTGAAGGGCGTTTTTTGTGACTTTTTTGGTGTGCAGTGGGGGGGCAGTGTTTGGGGCTATTTTGTGCGACTTTAGGACTGTATTTGAGGCTTATTTTGGTGTGGATTAGGGCTGTGAAAGGTGGCTAAAGATGCGGCAAATGGGGCTGTCTAAGGGATGGGTATTCGGTGGTGAGAGTGGAGGAGATGGATAGAAATTTTGTTGCTTCTTTCTTGGTGTGTGAGTGAATGTGTGCTAGGGTGTATGGGAGTGAATTCCAATTGTGTGAAGGGAGTGCATGGCTTTGGTTAGGGGTTGTTTATATAGAGAAGGGTTAGGGCTTCACCTTGTCTCACAAAGAAGGGATTTGGTGCATTCAATTAGGATATGATTTAGTGTTAGACAAGGAAAGCAATGGATTTGATTGGGGGACATGTCTTGGCTAGATTAGGAATACAATATATTTGATTGGTGTTAATTAGGCATTTAATTTGTTAGATTAGGAAGTCAATATTTTTAATTGGTTATGATTGATTTTAATTAGGCATAATATTTCTTTAATTTAGTATATAATATTTTGGATTAGGAAGTTACAATATTTTAATTTGGTATAATTATATTTTATGTCTTATTTAATTTGGTATGATTTTATTTCATGTTTTATTTAATTTGGTAAATGGCTTAATTAATTATTTTATTTAATTTGGTATATTATTTAATTAATATTTTATTTAATTGGGTTGTATTTTGAGGGCCTTGGGCGTGTGGGCCAAGTGTGGTGGGCTAGGTGTTGTGTTGGTTTGGTGAGTGGGTTTGGGCCAAGGTTAAATGGTTCAGGGTTTTTTAGGCTAAAGGTGCTTTAAAACGGAGGTCCAACGAGTGAGCCTGGAGCTAAACAAGCGAATAAACTTTAACGAAATGCCGATTCCCTTCCGACAACCGTTTCCCGCAACTTCCTCGACTAAAAAGGTAGTGTCTCCAAATGAGACTCATCATAGGGACTCACATGCAAAAATGCAGTGCCTACAGGTTCTTCACTAGTTAAGTCTAAGAGTTCCGAAACAACGGGTCACACTCACAATTGAATGATTAAATGTTAATCGAAATTCCTTGATCAAATTAAACAATGGTTGGTTAATATAGGAATAATAGTTATTCCCGTATATATTAATCAATTAAGATTGTCTCGATCTATAATGTAAATACTTGACCTACCCTACGACAACACTTATTTTTAGGATGATAGATTTCTATGACATAATAATTCTCTTAGGTTTCTAATTCATTATTCATGGTTCATGCATCATGTTTAATTTTGTGCCTAAATGTTTGATAATTTTAAATATGTGATGAATGAATATTAAATGCATGTTTACTTTATTTTATTTCAGCCATGGTTTCTCCATTTATTTTCCATTCTCTGTAACGATAAATTAACGGGAGAAAATTATATCAAATGGAAAAGTTACATGAACGCCATTCTGGTCTGTTAATACCTTTAATTTGTCCTGACAAAGGAGTGTCCTCCCAAGCCAGCCAAGTTGTGTGCAATGCCTACCAAAAATAGGTTGCGACTAATGAGAAAGCCTACTACTACTTGCTAGCAGGTATATCCGAGGTTCTTTCTGCAAAGCATGAGCCTATGGCTACAAAATCTCAGATAATGGAGTCCTTGTAAGGCATGTTCGGGCAGCCTTCGAAGCGTCAGCGTCATGAGTCCATGGTCTCAGCGATGACTACTAGGATGAAGGAAGAGACATACTTCCTAGAGCATGTCTTAATGATGATGACCTACCTCAATAATATTGAAACCCATGGAGCTCGTATTGACGAGCGAAGCTAGGTGACCATGATTATGGTAACCTTTCCGATGTATTTCTTGTAGTTTAAAAGTAACTATGTTATGAACAAGTTTTCTTTTACTCTGACCTAGATGCTAAATGAGCTCACCCATTACGAGTCCATGCTGGTGGATCCTCGTAAGCCTACTGGAGAGTCAACTGTTGTCAAATATTCTAAATCTACCAAGAACAAGAAGAAAGACACTGGGAAGACTAAGCTTAAGCCTATGAAGAAGAAGAACAAGAAAGGCTCCAAGGATGCCAAGCCCAAGGGAAAGTGTTTCCGCTGTAACAAGGACATACATTGGAAAAGGAACTGCCTTAAATACCTTGCTGAGCTGAAAAAGAAGAAGGCTACATGTAAATACGATTTACTTTTTATCGAATATCTATTAGTGGAGGATGATAAGTTCGTATAAATTGTTGATTCTGAAGCCACTAACCATGTTTGTTCTTCTTTGCAACTGCTTGATTCATGGAGGACCTTGCTGAAAATGACTACACCATTAGGGTTGGGACATGAGATGCAGTTTCAACAAGATTAGTGGGAGTTTCCAGTCTATGTTTTTTAATAATAGTTATTTAAATTTGGACAACGTGTTATTCATTCCTGGTTTTCACAGGAATTTGATTTCTGTTTCCAAACTCTTGGATGATGATTTTTCAATTTCTTTTAATAGTTCCAAACTTTTGGATGATGAGTTTTCAATTTCTTTTAATAGTGATTTGGTTATTGTTGGTAGAAATGGATTAACCAAATGCACAGGAAACTCAAAAAATAATTTATATATGTTAAGACCATTAACACATAGGTCACTGCTCCACATTGAATTGTTTAAGGCTGAAAAACCTAAAAAAAGGAAAAAGATTTCTCATGCTGACACATATCTATGGCATCTTAGTCTTGGTCATATTAGCCTTGATCGGATTGATAGGTTGATAAAGAATGGGGCTTTAAACTAGTTAAAGTTTGTAACTTTACCAGTCTGCGAATCATGTCTAGAAGGAAAAATGGCCAAGAAATATTTTACTATAAACGTTATAAGAGCCAATCAACTATTTGGGCTAATACATTTGGACATTTGAGGACCAATAAATGTAAGAGCTCGAGGTGGTTATGAATATTCGTCAGATTTATTGACGATTATTCAAGATATGGGTAAATTTACCTACTGCAGCACAAGTCAGATACTTTTGAAAAATTCAAAGATTATCATGCGGAGGTTGAGAACCAATTATGTTAAATGATCAAAACTCTACGATCATGTAGGAGAATAGCTTGAAAGAGATTTTGAGGAATTCTTAGTTGAGCATGGGATAACATCCCATCTTATAGCACCTGGAATGCCACATTAAAATGGTATTGCAGAGTGAGAAAATCGGACCCTATTATACATGATAAGATGTATGTTTAGTTATAGTTCACTACCTAGTTCGTTCTGGGGGTATACATTGCAAACTACAATGTATATCCTAAATGTGGTTCCATCTAAGTCTGTTCCTAAGACTCCCTTAGAGTTGTGGAATGGTCGTAAAGCAAGTTTATAACATTTCCATATATGAGAGTGTCCAGCACAAGTGTGCCTATTTTTAGGTTATCCTAAGGAGACTAGGGGTGGATTCTTTTATAATCCTGAAGATAACAAAGTGTACATTTCTAAAAGATGACTATATAAGGGAGTTCAAACCTCGAAGTAAGTTGTTACTCAAGGAGTTACTTGCTGGTTTGACAAGCACACAATTATCAACAACAGTTGACAAACACATAGCACCTTCGACATCTGAGCATCAAATGCAAGTTTATCCGAATGATCTGCCACCTAGACGTAGTGTGGAGGGTTGTACGACAACCTGATCGCTATCTAGGAGTTGGAGAGGTACAAGTTGTCGCTTCCAGCGATGGTATAGATGATCCATTGACCTATCCTAGTACAATGGGTGATTCTGATAAATAGGAATAGCTCAAAGCCATGAATCTCGAGATAAAGTCTATGTACTCCAACTCAGTCTAGGAACTTGTAGACCAACATGATAGGGTAAAACCCATAGGTTGCAAGTGGATCTACAAGATAAAGAGGGGAGCAGATGGGAAGGTACAGACCTTCAAGGCTAGGCTAGTGGCCAAAGGTTATACCCAAAAAGAGGGAGTTGACTATGGGGAAACTTTTTCGCCAACAAAAATGCTCAAATTCATCCGCACTTTTCTGTCCATTGTCTCATATTATGACTACGTGATTTGGAAAATAGACGACAAGATTGCATTCTTGAATGGCAATCTTGATGAGTGTATCTATATGGTACAACTAGAATAGTGCATAGCCCAAGGTCAAGAGCAATAGGTTTGCAAGCTGTAAAGGTCCATTTATGGACTCAAGTAAGCATCTCGATTTTGGAACATAAGATTTGATACCACGATCAAGTTTTATGATTTTGAGCAGAATATTGATGAGCCTTATGTATACAAGCGCATCATTGACGGGAATGTGGTTTTTCTCATTTTGTACTTCGATGATATTTTACTCATTTGGAATGACGTAAAGATATTATTGGATATGTAAACCTGACTAGCTAACCAATTCCAAATGAAAGATTTGGGAGAGGCTAGTTATATCATTGGGATCCAGATTCTTCAGGATCGTAAGAAACAACTGTTAGATATGTCTCAGACATCCTATATTTACAAGATCCTTGTGCGATTTAAGATGCAGAATTCTAAGAAAAGCAATTTTCCTTATCGACATGGAAATAATTTTTCAAAGAAACAGTCTCTAAAGACACCTCAAGGAGTTGATGAAATGACACATATCCCATCTTCCTCATGTTGGTTTCTATTAAGGTCCCAAGATCAATAATAAGCATGAAATAAGTGCGAATACAAATCGAAGAAGTTGTGGAATACTCACATCGATCGGTTGAGCGACGCGCGATGAACAAAACTGATTTTCTGGTCACTGTGAACTGCGGCAGTGGACTGCTCCAAGCTCACTGTTTTGGCGTCAATGGTGGTCCTTCGTCAAGCTCCAAGCTTTGTCGAATGGTTCCTGACTCATGGGTGGACTTCCCTATCATATTCGCATGTCTCGTAAGTGTGCTAGCACTTGTGATTTTGCCACAAAATCCCACTATTGCTTCCATTCTTGCTCGGCATTTCCCAGAAAACAGTGAAGAATTTAGCCACCAACGGCGTGAGAGAGAGAAGAGAAAGAGAGAAAAGAGAGTTATGTTTTTGGTTAAAGAAAATTATGTATCTAATACCAATTTTGAATTTCCAAAATTCAATTACTAATTTTCTCTTTCCAAAAGTCAAGCATTAATGCCAACCACCACATCCATCAACTCATATCACTCATGAATAGTGACTTGCGTCAATCACTCAAAGTGAAAGACATCTATCACTTGATTGACAAATGATGTGACGCTAGATGCGACTAGCGATTTGACGCTTGATTTGACTTGAGTGCCGCACTCGAATTCGAAATGCGAATGCGCTCGCAAATAATCTCGGGCTCGGGTTCGCTAATTCCAAATTAACGAATTTTCTGTTGCGATGCAATTAAATCTAATTAATTAAATAATCATGCCAAGCATAATTACTATTCACGTCACTAACGAATTAATTCTAAATTACTTTGTTTGCCCGAATTAAAATCTAATTTTAATTCCGCGTCGAAATCCAATTTCATTTAATATATCGAATATATTAATTTATCGATTAATTCCAAATTAATCGTTATCTGTCTTTAATGATATTTTATCCCAGATAAAATATCTCCGTAATTAATCCCAGATTAATTTTCTCTCTCTTCTTATTAATCCCAGATTAATTTAGAGTGTAAGTCATACGTCATCGGTAAATCTTTGGGAAGCGACCCATGAGATCCCCGGATATGTTGGCAGTAAATTCGGTCGTCGGACTATCCGAACATGTAAGTACCTAGTACTACGTTTATATCGATTTACAAGACAAGGTTGGCCTCTAGCAAAGCGACATGCCTACCCAATTCTCCGGAAATAACCTTACAGGAATAAAGGATCTATAGCAGGCGTATTATACGTAGTATTGCGTATTTCTGTCCAATATCAGATGATCACGTGCTATGCTTGGGGCTGCAATTGTGTCTGCCCCGTACGAAGCACATGTCAGATGTCTGGTAACTAGTCTCTATAATTGGATAAACATGACCTTGTCATTTTATCCCGATGACTGCAGTACTTAAGAGTACTAGTACCGTATCCTACGTGACCATCATCTCCATATGACTGGAGTGATACTTCCGTCTTGAAATCACACCCAACACACTACGATTCTCAATATACCCAGCATTGGCGTACACAGAACCTATTAAAGCACTGGACGACCGCAACCAAAGTATATTGATTGTCGCAAGTATTAGCGGTGCAAGTCTCAGGTTAAGACCAAATACACCTACCCTGATTTCGGACTTCTATAGACACATAGTCATACTACCAATGGAATTCCGAGGGGTCTATCCAGAGCGAAGCTGTTTCCCGTACCATCGGTAAAATACAACCTCCTATTACACTTGCATGAGTATCCTATACCCAAATATATGAGAACTATGTTGTTGTGCCCTCACAATGCGCACAAGTGTAATACTAGTCTTTTACGTATTTATCGTTGTCCAATCTCGATAATACTCTGACTATGGATATTTAATGATTTATCCTTCGTGGACTGATACTGTCTCATATCATTCTCCGTCTAGGAACAAATCATAGGGACCTCATATCATTTATACATCTAGGTGATCTAATCACAAATGATAAGAGTGCAATCTCCTTTGTTACATAGTTAATTTGTACAACAACACCATGATCTGTACAAATAGTGACGCTATGGGTCATAATTGTCCAACAATCTCCCACTTGGCCTATAGCCAGTCACTCGAGTGTCTTACACCCGAACTATGTACGGTTGGCTCAAATTTGCTGAGAAAATCTTTCGTCAGCGGATTTGCATGATTATCGTCTGATGCGATTTATTCGATCATCACATCGCCACGATGTATGATCAGAACGAATTAAATGAATATCGAAGTATGTATCTGGATCGTTGATGAGACCATTAATTCTTTAGCCTTTGCTCAAGCCTAGCTCAGCTGCTAACAGAATTATATCTAATCTAATTAGATTTATTATCGACCCAAATGGCTTCTATTGCCACCTCAGCTGCAGCAATAACCCGCATTTACTATTTATTCGGTAACAGTATCTTGCTTGGAAGATTTCCAGCTCACTGTTCCGTTATTCAAACTTTGTAGTCGTCTTATCGGTTAGGAAACTTGCTACAGTGATCCCAGTCACTTCAAGTTCTCTTTCTCCATAGATTAAGACAGCATCCTTAGTTCTCTAAGATACTAACGGATGTTCTTAACATCAATCCAGTGACTATCACTCGGATTGGCCTGTTTGTGAATCCATATGCTCAAAGCGTATGAGACACCAGGTTGTGTACATTTTTCAATGTACAGTTTCTCGGAGATATTTTCTCGAAAGCCAAGCTTTCACCGAATATTATTTATGGGAATATCATTATTTTATAGGACAACCACTGTCAGTGCGCTCCCACTAACCCTCTTATATATACAAGAATCATTTCGTTTTGAATTAAATCATAAACTATTATGATTACATCAAAACGATAATTCCTAGAACCTATGCTTGCTTCAATCCAAACATGGATCGAATAACCTGCAAACCTTGTTTGCTAGTTTTGGGTACGACAAAACCGTCAGGATGTTTTAAACATCCTCCAAAAGGTTTCCTTTTCAGGAAAGCAATTTTCCCGTTAAGCTGACATATTTCATAAATGAAACATGCAGTTTTAGCAAGCATTATCCAAATGGATTTACCGTGGCAACAGATACCTTTCCGCTAAAAGCCTAGCTTCATACGTTGGTATGTTGCCATCCATGTACGTCTTCCTTGAAGACTTATAGTACCAATAGGCACAATGCCTTATGGTATATCAACTAGTATCCAAACTAAGTTGATATACATGGAATCCATTTCGGATTCATGACACTTTGTCATAATTAGGGAGTCGATACCTTGTATCACTACCTCATACGTAGTCAGTTGGTATACCTCAATAAGATAAACATCTTTATGAGTTGAGATCAGAAACCCATACCCCAGGTTGTTTTCTGATTCTCTCCGACATACGCGGTTCTTGTGTATTCGAAGATTATGGTATAGTTTCATCCTTGATGAACTATATGTGTTCCATTTCGGACTCGGTACCATGAACAATATTACTCCGATTTTCATCGAGTTTTACTATCCTCCCACTTACCACTGCATATAGGTATTCCTCTTAGGAAAATCGCATGGTGAGCAATAATTACATTGTTCTCTAGTGAGTTGTATAAGTACTATACTTATGGTATCCCTAGGATATCCTACAATAGGCACTTATCCAATTTGGGTTCTAGTTTGGTATCATCCAAACATATGCCTAGCATCCCAAATTTTCAGGAATGAGAAACCTAGTTTCTTTTCCTGTTCATATCTAATATGATATCTATCTAACAGATTTTTATGGAACCTTATTCTAAATAAATTCTTGCACTGTTTAAAGCTTATCCGTTGAAGGAAATGGTAGCTCCGAGCGACTCATGATTAACCTTATCATGTCCAACAAAATTCAGTTACTCGGTTCGGACACACCGTCAAAATGACGTGTTCCGGGAGGAGTCCTCATTGAAAGAATACTATACTCTTTCAAGTATATTAGAAACTTATTGCTTAAGTATTTTTATCATGGTCTAACGGTGACGGTTTAATACTTTAGCCGATCTGTTTGTCTATTTTCGTGTCGAAACTTAAAAGTTTTCGATTTGTGTTTCAAAGAAACACATAACCATAACGCGATGCCACATCCGTAAAGGTCACGAAATATTCATATCCACCTCTAGCCTTGCTAGACATGGGCCCACTTGCTTCACTATGAAATATGGCTAACACATCTGTGGCATTTGCACTTTTTACCAAGTAAACAGTGTTTTAGGCACTTTGCCCAATAAACTAGATTTGTAGACTTTATTTGAATAAGATCAAATCAGTCCTAGTACCCACTCTTCAAAAGTGTGGATATACGAGTCTTGTTTAATTGTGTCCCAGACAACAATGCCACAATTAAGTTTCTTCTGATCAAATCAGTTGAGCTATTTGTTTGTCATGTTATATATTTGAGATTTATTTATATTCAAAATATAAATTCTGTTATTCACATCTAATATGTTTATCTCAATATCATCTTTATATAATAAAACACTTTAGTGTTCTAGAATATAAAGGTCAATCCGCAACAGATTAAACACTGAAATAGAGATAATGTTCCTAGTCAATCTAGTTACATTATAACAGTTTCCTAATTTAGGTACACACCCGAAGGGTAGTTCCTAAACTTAGGTATCTACGGTTAAAACAGTGACTTTCGTCCCGTTTCCAAATCGCAGATTAATCTCAATTGAAGTCAGTATCATGTTCAAAACAGATTCTGAACATCAATATATATTTATGTACCACACTAAGTATTTAAAATCCAATTTCAATACTAGTCATGAACATATTTATGACAATCATCTTTGAAGTCAGAGCCTTGCCCGTTCTTCAATTCCCTCATGTCTGCTTTGTCCAAACAGTAGTCACGCTTCTGCGATCCCGTTTGCCACATTTTAGGCAGACATTTTGGGATATGTCCTTTATCTTCCCAAAAGATTATAATGATTTTGCCTTTGCCAGTTTCAACACTCCATAAGCCTTTGGCCAAGCCTTGGCCTTCTAGAATATCGAAGTAAGGTGCGCCTTGCGCTACTTGCCTAATTGCAAACTTTGACTTTGTCTCCTTGAGAATAGTCATTAACTCTCCAAGAGTTTACTATTGAAATATTAGTACTTCTAAGATCTAAAATAGATCTATGAAGATCCTTCAATTTCATTATCATACTTTAAGGATCTAACCCTTAGTTCTGACAAAGAAATTAAGGAGTCTACTTCGGTAAGTATAATGGATTAAGCACTAAAGTTATCATCACATTATTCTTCCAAAGATTATGCTCTACTAATTGCTCAACTAAAGTAACTTATTATTTTTCCAGGACCATCATGAAATTATTCCCAATTTGAAAATTAAACCATTTAAATATATTTTCACTAGGATTATGTTTTAAATGTCAATCTTTCAATTTTATCTTGATTTTAATAGTCCAACTATTTAATCAAAGATTTTGGTACTATTTATTATAATGATTACAATAGTCCAACTATTTAATCAACTATAATTTAATAGATTAAAATCAATTATATTGATTACTATAATCCCATTATAAAATCATCTATAAATGAATTGTTTGAATATAGTCCAACTATTAATTGAAACAACATTTAAATATTAGTCCAACTAACATTTAATTTATTTGACGAATGATATTTGTTTGAGCGCGTATGGCAAGTAATTAAACGAATATTGCAAATTCAATTCTTGCCTCCCACTATTTTTCGACGAGCCTCTAACCCTCTGTCGAGTACTCGGGAACCGCATTTCCTAGTGGGCTAGGATCCCGTTAAATATCACACAATCTTGACTTTGGCCAACAAATTTATGATAATTAACTAGGTAGATCTCTAAGATCGATTGGATCCAATCCATTCCTAGATCCGGTAGGGGGACATCCAATTCCGAAAAATATATCTTAGATATGCCAATACATCCAATGTATTACCTAACCTTTTTCCTCTAAATCAACTAAGCCTTGGCTTTGGCACAACAAACTTAGTGATCCCAGTTAAGCGCGACCCATTGACCATGGAAAGCTTCGTAATCAATGTCGATGGACAAGAAGTGGTCTTGACTTTGGCCAACAAACCACAACTTGGACAAGACACCAATATGTAACAAAGCCTTCGTGATTCAAACACATCCTCGACGGACAAAGGCCTTGACTTTGGCCAACAAGCCAATGCCAGTCTCGGATCTTGAGTGAGAATCACTCAATGGAAGGAAAACGCTTAATATTGAGCTAGGTTTTTTCACGTGCAAATTGACAACCAATTTATTATCTTTGTTAAGGTCTCATCATCATACACCCTTAAACATGGATTCTAAACACATAATAAAGCGCGTATAAATAAATAATAATAATATGCGGATGGATACTTTACACATTGATCCTAGATCAAATCTCTCCATTTCTCTCTCCTCGCTAGCACATGTATCACTTCTACCCGTTACACTACACTTCTAAAGAAACCTCATTTACATTGAGGGGATATGTGAGAAGAGAATACAAAGAATATGAGGTAATAGGCTGGACACGCAGGTCCAATTAATAAATCAAATTTATTACAACAATTTCTAAAATTGTCCCACCCATCTAATATCCATCCGATATACATTATTCATGCATCGCAACCATGTATTCACACAAGCATGTTATCAATCAATCTAATCAAATTAATTAATCTAATAATTAGTGACCATCCAAT
Source organism: Zanthoxylum bungeanum (assembly GCA_019454045.1). Classification (NCBI taxonomy): domain Eukaryota; kingdom Viridiplantae; phylum Streptophyta; class Magnoliopsida; order Sapindales; family Rutaceae; genus Zanthoxylum; species Zanthoxylum bungeanum. Next base: position 51,647 of record SKCR01044350.1, read on the forward strand.
GTTCAAACAATGATTTGATTTTGCTCGAGTCAAACTCGTTTTGCGAATAAGTACTCAAAGTACGAATTCTCGAAATAAATTAAACTACATAATTAAATCAAATTAATATGCATTCAATTCTAATTCGCTTATTTAATTCCTAATTAAATATTACACTTTATTAATGAACTTTTACGACTTAAATTCCAATTTAATCGCTACGGGTCTCAAAGCCCGTTTAACGTCCAACGTCAATTTAATTAAAGTCCATTGGGATTTTAATTAATTTCTTAAGGCGTGGACTTTTGGTCAACTCGGGTCAAACCGAAAAACCAAAATCCAATCCGGGAATTACCCAATAAGCCCAGAAATCAATTTTGGCCCATTAGGCCCAATTAAACTTTAAAGGTCCATTAAGTCGCATTTGGGCTTTATGGAGGCGGTTTCGGGCCTAATTGGATCCAACCAATTTTGCCTAAACCCAACTTTGTACAACAAAGCCCACAAGCCCAATTACAACACTTAGGCCCAAATTCACAAAATAGCCCAAAATAATTAAATCATAAAATTCCAAATTCCCAATTTAATTACCAAAGTGTATTGCATGATTAATTACCCAATTAACATTTCTAAAACATAAATTAGCACTAATTAATCATGCCATTAACATTAAAACATGTCCAACATATTTTAACAAAAATCAAACCCAATACATGCTCATCAAGGTCTCGGTAATTAGAGTTTTTGGCCAATTCAAAAATTCAATCCAATTAATTTTCAAATTAACAATCCTAACATGATTCTAACTCATCCAATGAATCAAAAAATCAAAATTCACCAAGAACACACTTAGGGAACCATTCGGCCAACATAACAATTTGGGGAAAAAATGATCCAATCACAATTTCAACAAATTGATCCAATCAATCATCCATTAAACATACTTTAAGCATTCTAAATCATCTAATTTCATTAATCATGCTCAAACACATTTTCACCCCAATTTTAACCCTAAGTTAATTTCATGCTCAAACCTTGCTCTAGATGCCATTGTTGGTTTCTATTAAGGTCCCAGGATCAATAATAAGCATGAAATAAGTGCGAATACAAATCGAAGAAGTTGTGGAATACTCACATCGATCGGTTTAGCGACGCATGACGAACAAAACTGATTTTCTGGTAACTGTGAACTGCGGCAGTGGACTGCTGCAAGCTCACTGTTTTAGCGTCAATGGTGGTCTTTCGTCAAGCTCCAAGCTTCGTCGAATGGTTCCCGGCTCATGGGTGGACTTCCCTATCACCTTCGCATGTCTCGTAAGTGTGCTAGCACTTGTGATTTTGCCATAAAATCCCACTATTGCTTCCCTTCTTGCTCGGCATTTCCCAGAAAACAGTGAAGAATTTAGCCACCAAGGGCGTGAGCGAGAGGAGAGAATAGAGAAGAGAGAGTTATGTTTTTGGTTAAAGAAAATTGCGTATCTAATACCAATTTTGAATTTCAAAAATTCAATTACTAATTTTCTCTTTCCAAAAGTCAAGCATTAATGCCAACCACCACATCCATCAACTCACATCACTCATGAATAGTGACTTGTGTCAATCACTCAAAGTGAAAGACATCTATCACTTGATTGACGAATGATGTGACGCTAGATGCGACTAGTGATTTGACGCTTGATTTGACTTACGTGCCGCACTCGAATTCGAAATGCGAATGCCCTCGCAAATAATCTCGGGCTCGGTTCGCTAATTCCAAATTAACGAATTATCTATTGCGACGCAATTAAATCTAATTAATTAAATAATCATGCCAAGAATAATCACTATTCACGTTGCTAACGAATTAATTTTAAATTAATTCGTTTGACCGAATTAAATTCTAATTTTAATTCCGAGTCGAAATCCAATTTCATTTAATATATCGAATATATTAATTTATCGATTAATTCCAAATTAATCGTTATCCCTCTTTAGTGATATTTTATCCCAGATAAAATATCTCCGTAATTAATCCCATATTAATTTTCTCTCTCTTCTTATTAATTTAGAGTGCGAGTCATACGTCATCGGTGAATCTTTGGGAAGCGACCCATGAGATCCCTTGATATGTTGGCAGTAAATTCGGTCGTTGAACTATCCGAACACGTAAGTACCTCGTACTATGTTTTTATACCGATTTACAACACAAGGTTGGCCTCTAGCAAAGCGCCATGCCTACCCAATTCTCCGGAAATATCCTTACAGGAATAAATGATCTATATCAGGCGTAGTATACGTAGTATTGCGTATTTATGTCCAGTATCGGATGATCACGTGCTAGGCCTGGGGCTGGAATTGTGTCTGCCCCATACGAAGCACATGTCGGATGTCTGGTGACTAGTCTCTATAATCGGATAAACATGACCTTGTCATTTTATCCCGATGACTGCAGTACTTAAGAGTATTAGTACCGTATCCTACGTGACCATCATCTTCATATGACTGGAGTGATACTTCCGTCTTGACATCACACCCAACACACTACGATTCTCAATATACCCAGCATTGGCGTACACAGAACATGTTAAAGCACTGGACGACCGCAACCAAAGTATATTGATTGTTGCAAGTATCAGCGGTGCAAGTCTCAAGTTAACACCAAATACACCTACCCTGATTTCGGACTTCCATAAACACATAGTCATACTACCAATGGAATTCTAATGGGGTCTATCCAGAGCGAAGCTGTTTCCCGTACCATCAGTAAAACACAACCTCCAATTACACTTGCATGAGTATCCTATACCCAAATATATGATAACTATGCCGTTGTGCCCTCACAACGCGCACACGTGTAATACTAGTCTTTTACGTATTTATCGATGTCCAATCTCGATAATACTCTGACTAGGGATATTTAATGATTTATCCTTCGTGGACTGATACTGTCTCATATCATTCTCCATCCAGGAACAAATCATAGGGACCTCCTATCATTTATACATCTAGGTGATCTAATCACAAATGATAAGAGTGCAATCTCTTTTGTTACATAGTTAATTTGTACAAAAACACCATGATCTGTACAAATAGTGACGCTATGGGTCATAATTGTCCAACACCTCAGCAGTTGGTAGTCTCATGTATGCTATATTATGCACGAGACCAGATATCTGCTTTGTAGTGGAAGTAGTCAGTATGTTTCAATCTAACATAGGATTAGATCATTGGGTGGATGTGAAACATATTCTCAAGTATTTTCAGAGAATGAGAAATTATATGCTTGTATATTCTGGTGAGGATATGATCCTCATTGGATATACGTGTAAGGGCAGTAGTGGAACCCCTAGGGTCGGATCGGTGCCCTCGGCAGCGGAAATGGGTCAAACCCTTGGATATCTAGTATATGTGTAATTTTAAATTATTTTACGAAAAACTATATTCCATTACGAGTGTATAGAAAAAACCGGGGCTGAATCGGAGTCCGGAAATTAAAAAAAAACAAAATAAAATTCCCAGGCGTGGTGCGCGTACGCGCGTGCTAACGTGAAGTGCGTGCACATTTTGTGCGGGCACTGTAGCGCGCACAACTGGACCTTTTTTTTTGTTTTATTTTATATGCTTCAGCTCACTTCCAATGAGCATAAGCAATTAGGCTATTTTACCTAATTGCTACCGGTCTTCCCTAAACACTTCAAAAACATCCAAAATTAATTTTTAACTTCAAAACTAACATAAACACTTATTATAGAATAAAAATCATGTTTTTCGAAATATCAAATTTTTTTTACAAAAAACATAAATTTATTCGAAATACACATTTGCGTAAATTTTGAATTCATTACACAACAAATTAGAATCCCAATAAGAAATGTCTCGTGAAAATTCTAGGTCACCCAAGGCGGTCAAGTGATTCTAGAATGGTAGCCATAGCTCTAAGCTTAATCTAGAGTTCCAACTCTAATTAATTATTTCATGTCCAACATGAACATCTTTGACCTAATTACAAGCATATTGTGTTTATACTTCCAAATCATCCTAACACAATTTATTAGCCTTATTTCAACATTAAGCTACATGATCATGCATCATCTAATACATAATAAACATAGCTTAGGAGAAGATCAAACATTACCTAGTAAGCTTGATGCAAGATCCAATCTTTTTCTCCTTTGTTGAAATCGTCGGAGAACCTCCAAGGTGTGTAAGCTCAACTTCAAGACCCAATCTCGATTTCCAACGCAAGCAAGCTTCACTTTAGATCTAATCTTGATTTTTCCTTAATGAAATTTTTTAAAGACCTCACAAGCTTCTCTAAAAACTTCTATAACTTAGGCTAATTTCTCTAAAAATTTGCTTGTATTTTTACTTGTCATTAAAACATTCATAAAGCTTGTTATTTATAGCAAAACTTAGGCAATTTTTAATTAATAAAAGTTGTAATCAACTTTTAAGTGGGCTTAATCTAAATTGTCCAAATATGTATAATTAAGTGTGACTAATCTTCATTGTCTCCCATTTTAATTTAATCCAATTAAATCAAGCCAAGGATTAGGAAATGGATTAGTTCAATGTTTGCCACTTTGATTTATTCCAATTAAATAAAGCCAAAAACACCTATTATTACATACTTACAATTACCATAATATCCTTAAATGGTAGAGATAATTATGATTTTACAATTAACCCATTGTGTAATTATCCAATTAATCCAATTAGGTCAAAGCAAATAAACAATGTTATCCAATAACACTTGATTATCTTCGTTGATAATTATAATATCCAATATTATATTTTATCAAAATTAATCGGCTACCCAAGTGCTCAACGAGTACACTTCATAATGAGACTCTCTAAGTTTAGACACGTTCGTCATATAAGCCTAGCTAATATGTATGCAATTCGGCCACCTCTGAATTCGTGAAGAATACGAACGACCTTTCTGAACTATACAAGTCGAGGTCATCACATATGTTTAACAATCCCTCCATCCTAGGCTATCCGAGTTGTGCTAAGGAAACATAGAATACGCAGTCAAGTTTCCAAGGCGCACATCTCATGTCGACATGTCCACGATTCTTCACAACTAGGCTATCCGAGTTGTGCTCAAGAAACATAGAATACACAGTCAAGTTTCCAAGGAGCACATCTCATGTCGACATGTCCACGATTCTTCACAACTGATGCGATCCACCCTAGGTGATCGGTTTTGGCCAAAGTCTTTAAGAATCGTGACTTAACTCACATGGATACCTAAACCCCATATGGTACACATATGGGCCGACGGATCCTATCTTACTTCGTACATGATTACTGAGTGCATCGGCCCACACCCAACGAACATCTAGAGGCCAGACCATGAAAGGTTTTTGACATACATGGCATCAAAGTGTGGAGGATCTCACACAAAATCAATGCTATCATATAGTCAAAGGACTACATATGCTACTCGACTCGAGAGATTCCTATTGATGATGGCGTGTACTTCCAACTATTAGGAATCACCTGTGAGTCATTCAGTATTCGCTTCAACGAATACCCACATGTCTATACGAGTTTCCATAACTCATGGTACAACAGGTTAAACCATTGGAACTCCAATTCCAATATACGACATGTGCTTGTCTTCTAGGTTATAGGAATGCGACCGTATTCCAAAACCAATGACTATGAATATTTACTTTAAGAATAGTTTATAGCTAGTGTTAAGACTATTCTAAGGTCGATGTCATTCTTAGCATATCTATACATCAATCTAATACGCATAATGACAATACCATTAATGAGGTATGAAATGAAAAATGTAGTTATTTTATTAATAAATAATAAAATGTACAATTCGGATTGGCACTCCAAGCACCAACTCCATCAAACTCCCACTTGCTTAGTGCCAATATGGATGGTACCGTAGTCCCATCTCCTCCACATGTTTATCGAATAACTTAGAAGGTAAGGCATTTGTAAGCAGATCTGCTATGTTGTCTTGTCCTTGAACCTTCAAGACCACTATGTCTTTTTGTTAAATTATCTCTCTAATTATGTGGTAATTCCTTTCCACGTGTGTAGACTTGGAATGCGCCCTCGGCTCCTTAGCCTGCGCGATGGCTCCGTTATTACACAGTACAATAGGATCGAATCCGCAATATTAGGCATAATGCCAAGTTCTGTGATAAAATTTCTAATCCAAACAGCTTCTTTAGCAGCTTCGAAGCTGCTATAAATTCTGCCTCAGTGGTGGAATCAGCTGTTGAGCCTTGCTTTGAACATCACCAACTAACAGCACCACCGTTAAGGGTAAATATGTATCCTGATGTAGATTTTCTATCATCTCGATCTTACTGGAAGTCAGAGTCTGTATAACCCTTAACTTGTAGCTCATTTTCTCCATATATCAGAACTTATCATTGGTGCCTTTAAGATATTTTAGGATATATTTCACGGCTGTCCAATGATCATTACTTGGATCAGATTGATATCGGCTGGTCACACTGACGCCAAAATATGCCAGGTCTAGTACATAACATAACATACATTATGCTTCCAATACAATAAACATATGACAAGTTAGACATCCTAACTCTCTCTTCCTCAGTTTGAGGTGCCATTTTCTTCAAAAGATGTATGCCGTATCAGAAAGGTACATTTGCTGCCTTGTATTTTGTTAAATTATACCTTTATAATATCTTATCTATGTACGTCGATTGTGACAACCCTATAAGCTTCCTAACTCTATCCTAGTAGAGCCTTATACCTTGTATATAGAAGCTTCACCAATATCTTTCATGGAGAAGTTCTTGCAAAGGTAGGCTTTCATACTTTACATCATCCATATATCATTTCCTATGATAAGGATGTCATCTACATACAAGATTAGGAAAACTTTCATGCTCCCACTAATTTTCTTATAAACACATGGTTCTTCCTCATTTTTGATGAATCCAGATAATATAATTATCTCATCAATAGGATTATTCCAACTTCAGGATGCCTGTTTAAGTCCATAAATAGGCTTTTAGAGCTTACAAACCAAGTTTGAAGTCTCATTGGATACGAAACCCTCTGGTTGTTGTAGACACTGCATTTTTACATAATTCCCAATGATGAGCCTTATATGGAGGCACTACCCGATAAGTCGCGGAAGTCACGGGGAATGCACGCCGGAAGGGAAAAATAAATTAATTAATAGATTGTCAAATTTAAATTCGCTAGTTAGCCGCGGGTTCACTTAGTCGATTCCTGTTTTAAACATTAAATCTTGGCCCATAACCCCCGCACCCATCCAAAGCCCATACCACCCATCCAAAGCCTACTTGCATAACCCTAACCCTAATGCACCACTATAAAACATAACTTAAACCAAACCCTAAACCCTAGCCTCTCGCCTCCATCATCTCCCTCTCAAACAAGACAAACGGATTCACGCCAAAGCAGCCCCCACGCCACCATCACTTCACCCTGACCTAAACCGTACAAAAAAAACCCTTAGCCAAACAAACCCTAGAAAACCTAAGGCTCTCTCTCTCAAGTGCCACACACACACCATGAACCAGTAAAACATAACATTCTCCTCTCCCTCTCCCTCTCAATCTCTCGGCAGTAAAACGAAACAAAAACCCTAATCTCTCATTCGGACCAGACACAGCTCTCGCTTCTCTCATTCTCACACAGTCACGCCAAAAATAACATGCAGCCTTATTTCTTCATCTCGACAATTGACAACAAACAAAATCGGCACTTGGCCTCTCCTTCACGTAACACACGCATACAGGAACAGCTCCACAGGCCACATGCCACATGCCCTTCTCGGTAACAAACACCTAAGACTATAGCTTCTCTCATCACCATATTCTCTCACTGACTGACAAACACACTGAACCATGACCAAAGCATTGTTGGTTTCTATTGATGTCCCAAGATCAATTTAAGCCATGAAATAGAATGAATACACAAGGAAGAGTGGCGGAAAACACACTTACATTGAACGACTTTGGATGTGATGATCAACGAAACTTTCTCCTCATTGCTTCCAAGTTTCGGCCAATATGGATTTGTTGATGAAGTTCTACAAGCTCCAAGCTTCAATGGATTCCAAGCTCTTAGTTCGGTTTCCCTACCACCTTGTATTGATTCTCTAATGTGCTAGCAAGATGGAAGAAAGAAAAATGACTTCCTTTCCCTTGGAGAGAGCTCACAGTTTTTTACTGGTTTGAGAGAGAGAGTTTGTTTTGTTTCTTTGTTTTCTAAAAACAATTACAAAACAATTACCCAAAAAATTTGGTATATCTTTACCAAAGTCAAAGCAAATTTTTGGCTCCAAAATGGCATTAAATGCCCACACCAACCAACATCATGAATAGTGACGGATGTCACTCACAAAAAAGGTGACTTAGACATCTATCACTAAAGTGACAAGTGATGTGACTCGCGATGTGACTTGCGGCCGTACTTGATTCAAAATCGGAGTGGCGTGTGAAAACACATTCCAGGCTCGGTTTCGTTAATTCCGAATTAACGAGTTTTCCATTGCGTCGTAATTAAATCAAATTTAATTAAATAATCATTCCTAGCAAAATTACTATTCAAGTCGCTTGCGAATTAATTCTAAATCAATTCGTTAGCCCGAATTAATCCAATTTTAATTCCGCGTCGAAATCCAATTTCGTATAATATATCGAATATATTATTTTTATCGATTAGTTCCAAATTAATCGTTATCTCTCTTCAAATAGTACTTTATCCCAGATAAAGTCTCTCCGCTATTAATCCCAGATTAATAAAGTTCGAATCATACGTCATCGGTGAATCTTTGGGAAGCGACCCAAGAGATCCCTGGATATGTTGGCAGTAAATCCGGTCGTCGGACTATCCGAACACGTACGTACCTTGTACTACATTTTTACCGATTTACAAGACAAGGTTGGATTCTAGCAAATCGCCATGCCTACCCAATTCTCCTGAAATATTCTTAATGGAATATATGATCTATGTCAGGCGTAGTATACGTAGTATTGCGTATCTCGTGATCCAGTATCGGATGTCACATGCAAGGCCTGGGGATGGAATAGTGTCAGTCCCGTACGAAGCATATATGGGATTACTAGCAACTAGTCTCTTTATTAACGGATAATCATGACCTAGTCATATTATCACGACGGTTGCAACCTTTTAGAGAACCAATTATGTATCCCTGCGTGACCATCATCTCCATATGACTGAAGTGATACTTCCGTCTTGACATCACATCCAATACACTACGATTCTCAATAAACCCAGAAGAGGCGTACACAAAACCTGTTAAAGTCATGGACGACCAAAAACTAAGGCATATTGATTGTCGCAAGTACTAGCGATGCAAGTCTCAGGTTAAGACCAAATACACCTACCCTGATGCGGACTCCCATAGACACATAGTCACACTACCAATGAGATTCCGAGGGGTCTATCCAGAGCGAAGCTGTTTTCCGTACCATCGGTAAAACACAACCTCCTACCACACTTGCATAATTATCCAATACTTAAATATATGAGAACTATGTTGTTACGCTTCCATAACACGCACAAGTGTGATACTAGTCTATTCCGCATTATCGATGTCCAGTCTCGATAATACTACGACTAGGGATATTTAATGATTAAACCGTCGTGGATTGATACTGTCTCATATCATCTCAATTCGGAACTAATCATAAGGACTTTCATCATTCACACATTTAAGTAATCTAATTACGAAATGATAAAAGGCAATTTCCATAATTAATTTGTACAAAACACAATGTCGTTTACAAATAGTGACGCTATGGGTCATAACTTTCTAACAAGCAACACCCCTGACTGAGCACAAAGCAACACATGAACAAGAAACATAACAAACCGACAACAGCAAGCCACCTAACAACCCTTCACTAAGAAAAACAATGCACAAGCAGTAGCCCTTCACCAAGCAAAACAACGCATAAATGACAGCCACTGCTCACCGACCCAAACATTGGTCGAATACAAAAAACATCAAATAAACCCTACTCCCCTTGCACCGATCAAGACTCAAAACACAGGTTACACGTTAACAAATCCTGCCAAAACTAAACACAAACAGCCCATTACCCCACTGAAATAACACCCCAACCAGTCCAAATAATCCCCACCCAATATAGCCAAAACAGTGAACCAAAAATACACAAACGGTCCCTAAAATGACCGAATAGTAGCCCTTGAAATCACTGAAAATAGTCCAAAAAATAGTCGACAAAACCTTCCAAAACAGCGAGTGAAAACAGAGGAAACATCGAGTGGAAACAGCAAATGAGAGAACCAGAAAAATAGCGGAAACGTTAACCCTTCCGGCGACATCCCAACGCGCTCCCGGTAAATGACTTAAAAGGTAAGACCTGAGGGCACCCTTTGTTATATTCTATTTTGTCGTCCTGGAAACGGCATGCTTGGTTGGGCGTGGAATACGTCCAACCGGGCATGCGAAGTCCTACATTGAAAACGACCAACTTCTTTGGTCACATATTTAATTATCGGTATTTATTTCATGTTATTCGTCTTTTTACTATTTCGTATTTAATTTGCCTTTATGGTTGTTTTATTATTCCGCATTCATTTTGTGTTATTTATCTTCCCTGTTATTTCGTATATTTCTCTCTTCGGTCATTTATTGTTATATGCATTATCATATTTCATGTATATCAACATTAGGTTAATGATTGCGTTGTGTTAATGCTTGAGTGTTGCCTCTCGTGGTATATTGGATGGAAACCCAGACATAAATTCTGTAGCCGAATCCGAATGGACAGTAGTGCGGTCTGTACTAGGGATACAACTCCACGTACCTCTTGGAAACATTCATGTATGTGTTTATGTCATTATAGATGTCATTTTCGTAATCTCGTTCGAACGTATTTACGAACGCTACTCGAACGCGTGCATTCTGCCTCACTCCGTTCGAACGCGTTTCCGAACGCTAATCAAACGCGCGCACACTGGACAGATTCTTTCCTCATGTTTCATGCATGTTTGCCTCTTTGGTTATTCCCTTCTGCATCAAGTGCTTAAATATATCTTTTTAATGTAATATGCTTCCATTGTTTCTATTAATGTTCATGGGTATGCAAACTTGTGTGTCGATTAAATTATCTTGCATGTGTTGCATAAGACTTGGTTATATTATTGCATAAATCCTTTAATTACAATTGGCATAAGTAAGGGACAATTCCGAACCCAACGGTTTGAGGTCTTCCCTTGCGAGGGGTGAGTGCGGCCTTAAATCATTTCCCAGTTCACACTGGGTGGCGACTCCATTTATTCTCCGGTTTAGTCCCCCGCGGGCTACTCCGTACTCCCAACGGACCGCGAGCCCGGACAGCGTCGTCCACCTCTGTGTCTGTGTCCACAGTCTGGCGACTCCACTGGGATAGAGAATGTTGGACAATTATGACCCATAGCATCACTATTTGTACTGAACAAGTTGTTGTTGTACAAATTAACTATGTGACAAAAGAAATTTCTCTTTTATCATTTGTAATTGGATTACCAGGATATATAAATGATAAAAGTCCATATGATTAGTACCGGATTAATAAGATATGAGACAATATTAATCCACTAAGGTTTAATCATTAAATATCCTTAGTCGTAGTATTATCGAGACTGGAAGTGTAACGACATATGGTAGCGGAATAGGCTAGTATTACACTTGTGCGTGTTATGGAAGTGTAACGACATAGTTCTCATATATTTGGGTATTGGATACTCATGCAAGTGTAATAGGAGATTCTGTTTACCGATGGTACGAAAACAGCTTCGCTCTGGATAAACCCCTCAGAATCCCATTGGTAGTATGACTATGTGTCTATGGGAATCCGAATCAGGGTAGGTGTATTTAATCTTAACCTGAGACTTGCATCGCTAATACTTGCGACAATCAGTATACTTTGGTTTTGGTCGTCCGGGGCTTTAACAGGTTCTGTTTACGCCTCTTCTGGGTATACTGAGAATCTTAGTGTATTGGGTGTGATGTCAAGATGGAGGTATCACTTTAGTCATATGGAGATGATGATCACGTAGGATACGGAACTAGTACTCTTAAGTACTGCAGTCATCGGGATAATATGACTAGGTCATGATTATCCTAATATAGAGACTAGATACCAGAGATCCGATATATGCTTCGTACGGGGCAGACACGATTCCAGCCCCAGGCCTAGCATGTGACATCTGATACTGGTTCGTAATACGCAATACTACGTATGATACGCCTGACAAAGATTTCATATTCCTTTCCAGAATATTTCTGGAGAATTGGGTAGGCACGATGCTTTGCTAAAAGCCAACCAAGTCTTGTAAATCGGTAAGAACGTGGTACCGGGTACGCACATATTCGAATAGTCTGATGACCGTATTTACTACCAACATATCCAGAGATCTCTTGGGTCGCTTCCCAAAGATTCACCGATGAGATTTGACTCGAACAGAAAATTAATCTGGGATTAATAATGAGAGAGAAAATTAATCTGGGATTAATTACGAAAAGAATTAATCTGAGATTAATTAACAGAGAAATAATTAATCTGGGATTAATTGCGTCGGGAATTTATCTGGGATTAAATTCGTCGAGAAGAGAGAACACGATTAATTTGGAATTAATCGGTAAAATAAATTTAATGGTGAAATTAGATTTTACTATTTAATTTATTTATTTGGGCTAAAATAATATATCGGATATATTAATTGAAATTAGATTTCAACGCGGAATTAAAATTGGATTTTAATTCAAGCGAACGAATTATTTTAGAATTAATTCGTAAGCGACTTCCGTAATAATTTTGTGAGGCATTATTATTCAATTAAATTGGATTTAATTACGTCGTGACGGAAAATTCGTTTCCTCGGATTAAACGAAACTGGGCCCAAAGCGTGTTGTGAGTATCAACTAAATTTGGAATTTAAATGGGTGGGACCCATGACTTACATCAACTTGTCACTATTTATGATGTAAGTAGTTGAAAAGTAAATAAGGCATTTACTTCACACACCTACACACTTTAACCAACTTAGGAAGTCAACATAAATGTAAGGTTTTTGGAAAACAAAAATTACACTATTCCTCTTCCTATCTCCTTGTAAAACCGTGAGGCTCTCTCCATGGAAGACAATTTTGTTTTTCAAAATTTTTCTTGCTAGCACATAAGGAGTCAAAAAAAGGTGATAGGGAAACTCACCCGAGAGTATAGAACTCGATTTCAAGCTCCGAAGCTTCCAACACATCTAACAAAGAAGGAATTTTTGAAATCCTAAATCCGATCAATGTGAGTATTCCGTAACTCCCTTTGATTTATTCACACACAAATCACTCTTAGACGATCTTGGTATGTTCATGGAACACTTACAGAGAATCGGACCCGAAATAATACCTTATAATGTTTGTGGTTTGTGCTTTGTCTTTCAAGGTATCATATATTTTGCATACCCTTTTTACATCGATGGAGTCATGTATCGTGAAGTCGTTTTCGCTCGAGGCGGCAGATCGTTATATGGCATCATCACTCGTTGGCATGTATCTTAGGGTATAAAAAAGGGTGCGCTCACTTGATCGTTCGAACCCTTCAGTGGGGAGACCTAGTTGTGGGCAACCATTCGCCGGCGGGAGCCTTTATCTATACTCCTATAAACCCGCATGTGAACCATAGTTATATATCCTATAGAAGTTTCCCATTTATGCTTTTGATAACCACATGCATATTATATCTCATGCACATCTCATGCATCGCATGCATACACGCATCGTGTTAACCACTGTGTCTTAAAAGCCATCATAGATATCCGTTGCGTTAGAGAAGAAAAAAGATTTGTTAAAATGAGTTGAGCAAGCATGGATATTGGGAAAATGAAGCTGAGAAACAGAAAACTTTATGGCAAGAATAGAAAGACCATTGTGGGGGCCTTCAGCAAAAAAAAAGAGAAAAAAAAAAGAAAAGAAAAAAAGAAAAGAAAGAAAAATCATTTATTTTTAGTCCTTAATAGTTAGGCATAAGTCCAATGATGAAATCGTTTGCTTTAGGGTGAAATCTTGAAAACGATAAACTCTTGATGTGCTTTTATCTGATACTTTGAGTAGTTGATCTATGTTAGACCCGTAAGCACTTAATTATAGGTTTTTAGCAGTGAAAACCTAGGTAGTTAGCAAAGTGACTAGTTAAAGAAATTGCAGGTCGGTGAATGACTGTTTGCTTAGATGTTTATCTTGATTTGCTTATGTTATGATGTGTGGTGTGGTTGAAAATAAAAGAAAAGTCTCTTAAGAAAAAAAATATAAACCACCTATAACCGATAAGCGTGAAGCTAGCCATGGGCGAGTATTAGGACCACCATGAGGAGAAATGCTACCTTAAAGGGTAGGTGTGTTGAAAATAAAAAGAAAAAAAAATAAAAAAAAGAGAGAAAGAGAGACAAGAGAAAAATAAAACCATATCACATTGAGCACGGAAAAGCAATTACAGAGCATAATTGAGACATCTAGGTTGGTTTGACCCGTCGATCCCAATTTTTAAAAATGAAATCATTGAGTTGGCTTACCTAAGAATCAAGTTGTAAATGAACCTTTGCACACACACACATTGAGTCTGGCTCAGATCATTTATTCAAAGACTTGGATTTGAGTTGCATCGAGTGTTTTGAAGGTTCTCTGGTTCATTACTGAGCATTCTTTGAGGACAATGATATGTATAACTATTGGGACTACCTTGTAGCCTGTAATATCATATGTTGATACAGAATGCCACATCACGTAGTCCAACTTGACCTAGTGCAAGCAGCGAAGAGCATAAAGCTAAACCAAGTCTGGGGGCGACCAGTCTACCACCTCGCGAATAAGGGACATAATGAAATCTTGAGTCATGGGACCAAGAAAACTGAGCAATCACCTGAGTAGAATTGACAGAAGGAAACTATAAGCAGGCCCAGGGGACGATCAAAGACTTTTTTAGGCAAGGGGCGCCAAAGAGCACAAAGAATGCCTAACCCATCGGAATAGGAAATACATTCATGCATACATGCATACACGTCACATGCACGTAATTTTTTGTTTTGTTTTTGTTCGCAGGTTTTGAAGAAAAGGAAAACGCGGCAAAGACAAGCAGTTTCGGGAATGAATCCCAGGGTTAGGCCCACATTATTAGTAGTCTTCGAGAATGAATCCCAGGGTCGAGGCCCACACTATCAGTAGTTTTGGGAAGGAATCCCAGGGTCGAGGCCCACACTATCAGTAGTTTTGGGAATGAATCCCAGGGTCGAGGCCCACATCATCAGTAGTATCGGGAATGAATCCCAGGGTCGAGGCCCACACTATCAGTAGTTTCGGGAATGAATCCCATGGTCGAGACCACATTATCAGCAGTCTTCGGGAATGAATCCCAGGGTCGAGGCCCACACTATCAACAGTTTTGGGAATGAAGCTCAGGGAATAATGCCCAAAATCCGCACAGTTCGGGAATAAAGCCCACTCTCTACACAGTTCGGGAATAAAACCCAGGGAATAAAGTCCATACTCAACACAGTTCAGGGAATAAAGCCCACTCTCAACACAGTTTGGGAACAAAGCACAGGGAATAAAGCCCACTCTCTACACAGTTCGGGAATAAAGCCCAGGGAACAAAGCCTATAATCAGCACAGTTCGGGAACAAATCCCACTCTCTATATAGTTCGGGAATAAAGCCCATGGAACAAAGCCCATAATCAGCACAGTTTGGGAACAAAGCCCACTCTCTACATAGTTTGGGAATAAAGCCCAGGGAACAAAGCCCATAATCAGCACAATTTTGGAACAAAGCCCACTTTCTACACAGTTCGGGAATAAAGCCCAGGGAACAAATCCCAAATCAACACAATTCGGGAACAAAGCTAACTCTCTACACAGCTCAGGAATAAAGCCCAGGGAACAAAACCCACATTCAGTACAACCCAGGGAATAAAGCCCACATTCAGCACAGTTCAGGAATAAAGCCCACTCTCAACATAGTTCGGGAACAAAGCCCACATTCAGCACAGCTCGAGAATAAAGCCCACACTCAACGCAGCTCGGGAATAAAGCCCACTCAGTGGTTCGGGAATAAAGCCCAGAGGTCTAAGCGCCTCGCCATCAACTCAACTCAGTAACGGTTCGGGAATGAACCATCTCTCATCAGTAACGGTTCGAAAATGAACCATCTCTCATCAGTAACTGTTTGGAAATGGACCACATTCTCATCAATAACGGTTCGGGAATGAACCACCTCACATCAGTAACGGTTCAGGAATGGACCACCTCTCAAGTAACGGTTCGGGAATGAACCACCTCACATCAGCTCAGTTCGGTAATGAATCCTAGAGATCGTAGCATCTTGCAGGGATGAACCTTAGGGGTCACAGTACCTCACCATCAAATCAACTCAGTTCGAAGCATCTCGCAAAGCAGGAGGTAAGTATAACAGCCGATGAACCAAGTAAGTAAAAAATGCATGCATAACTTTGATAGGGTTGTCATGTCACACACTGCACAAGCTCCATCAAAGTGGGGGCGACTGTAGACACTACATTTTTGCATAAAGCCCAATGATGAGCCTCGTATGGAGGCACTACCCGATAAGTCGCGGAAGTCGTGGGGAACGCAAGCAGGAATGGAAAAATAAATTAATTAATAGCTCGTCAAATTTAAATTCGCTAGTTAGCCGTGGGTTCACTTAGTCGATTACTGTTTTAAACATTAAATCTTGGCCCAAAACCCCCCGCACACATCCAAAGCCCATACGCACCCATCCAAAGCCCACTTGCATAACCCTAACCCTAATGCACCACTATAAAATATAACTTCAACCAAACCCTAAACCCTAGCCTCTCGCCTCATCATCTCCCACTCAAACAAGACAAACAGATTCACGCCAAAGCAGCCCTCACACCACCATCACTTCACGCTCACCTCAACCGAACAAAAAAAACCCTTAGCCAAAAAAACCCTAGAAAACCTAAGGCTCTCTCTCTCAAGCGCCACACACACACAACGAACCAGTAAAACAGAACACTCTGCTCTCCCTATCCCTCTCAATCTCTTGGTAGTAAAACGAAATAAAAAACCCTAATCTCTCATTCGGACTAGACACAGCTCTCACTTTTCTACTTCTCACACAGTCACGAAAAAAACAACAAGCAGCCCTAGTTCTTCATCTCGGTAATTGACAACAAACAAAATCGGCACTTGGCCTCTCCTTCACATAACACACGCACACAGGAACAGCTCCACAGGCCACATGCCCTTCTCGGCAACAAACACCTAAGACTATAGCTTCTCTCATCACCCCCTTCTCTCACTGACCGACAAACACACTGAACCATAACCAAACAACACCCCTGACTGAGCACAAAGCAACACGTGAACAAGAAACATAACAAACCAACAACAGTAAGCCACCTAACAGCCCTTCACCAAGAAAAACAACGTACAAGCAGTAGCCATTCACCAAGCAAAACAACGCACAAATGACAGCCACTGCTCACCGACCCAAACATTGTCCGAATACAACAACACCAAATAAACCCTACTCCCATTGCACCGATCAAGCAAAGACACAGCTCTTCACTTCTAAAAACACATAGCTTACATGTTAACAAACCCAGCCAAAACCGAACACAAGCAGGCCATTACCCCATTGAAATAACACCCCAACCAGTCCAAATAATCCCCACCCAATATAGCCAAAATAGTGAACCAAAAATACACAAACGGTCCATAAAACAACCGAACAGCAGCCCTTGAAATCACTGAAAATAGTCCAAAAAATAGTCGACAAAACCTTCCAAAACAGCGAGTGAAAACAGAGGAAACATCGAGTGGAAACAGCAAATGAGAGAACCAGAAAAATAGCGGAAACATTAACCCTTCCGGCGACATCCCAACGCTCTCCCGGTAAATGACTTAAAAGGTAAGACCTGAGGGCACCCTTTGTTATATTCTATTTTGTCATCCTAGAAACGACTTGTTTGGTTGGACGTGGAATACGTCCAACCGGGCATACGAAGTCCTACATTGAAAACGGCCAAATTCTTTGGTCACAAATTTTATTATTCGGCATTTATTTCATGTTATTTGCTTTTTTACTATTTCGTATTTAATTTGCATTTATGGTTGTTTTATTATTCCGCATTCATTTTGTGTTATTTATCTTCCCTGTTATTTCGCATATTTGTCTCTTCAGTCATTTATTGTTATATGCATTATCATATTTCATGTATGTCAACATTGGGTCAATGATTGTGTTGTGTTAATGCTTGAGTGTTGCCTCTCGTGTATATCGGATGGAAAGCCAGACATAAATCCGTAGTTGAATCCGAATGGACGGTAGTGCGGTCTGTACTTGTGATACAACTCCACGTACCGCTTGGAAAATGGTCATGTATGTGTTTATGTCATTATAGATGCCATTTTCGTAATCTCGTTCGAACGTGTTTACGAACGGTACTTTAACGCGTGCATTATGCCTCACTTCGTTCGACCGCGTTTCCAAATTTTACTCTAACGCGCGCGCACTGGATAGATTCTTTCCTCATGTTTCATGCATGTTTGCCTCTTTGGTTATTCTCTTCTACATCATGTGCTTAAATATATATTTTTAATGTAATATGCTTCCATTGTTTCTATTAATGTTCATGGGTATGAAAACTTGTGTGTCGATTAAATTATCTTGCATGTGTTGCATAAGACTTGTTATATTATTGCATAAATCCTTTCATTACAATTGGCATAAGTAATGGACCATTCCGAACCCAACAGTTTGAGGTCTTCCCTTGCGAAGGGTGAGTGCGGCCTTAAATCATTTCCCAGTTCACACTGGGTGGTGACTCCATTTATTCTCCGGTTTAGTCCCCCGCGGGCTACTCCGTACTCCCAACGGGCCGCGTGTTGGACAATTATGACCCATAGCGTCACTATTTATATAGATCATGGTGTTGTTGTACAAATTAACTATGTGACAAATGAGATTGCTCTCTTATCATTTGTGATTAGATCACCAAGATGTATAACTGATATGAGGTCCTTATGATTTATTCCTGGATTGAGAATGATATGAGACAATATCAGTCCATGAAGGATAAATCATTAAATATCCCTAGTCAGAGTATTATCGAGTTTGGACATCGATAAATGCGTAAAAGACTAGTATTACACTTGTGCATGTTGTGAGGGCACAACGTCATAGTTCTCATATATTTGGGTATATGATACTCATGCAAGTGTAAAAGGAGGTTGTATTTTACCGATGGTACGGGAAACAACTTAACTCTGGATAGACCCCTTCGGAATTCCATTGGTAGTATAACTATGTGTCTATGGAAGTCAGAATTCAGGGAAGGTGTATTTGGTCTTAACATGAGACTTGCACCGCTAATACTTGCGACAATCAATATGCTTTGGTTTTGGTCGTCCAGGGCTTTAAATGGTTCTGTGTACTCCTCTTCTGGGTATATTGAGAATCGTAGTGTATTGGGTGTGATGTCAAGATGGAAGTATCACTTCAGTTATAGTGGAGATGATGATCACATAGGATACGGAACTTGTTCTCTTATATGCTGTAGCTATCGGCATATTATGACTAGGTCATGTATATCCGATTATAGAGACTAGTTACCAGACATGTCCGATATGTACTTCGTACGGGGCAGACACAATTCCAGCCCCAGGCCTAGCACGTGATCATCTGATACTGGATCGACATACGCAATACTACGTATACTACGCCTGATATAGATCGCTTATTCATGTAAGCATGTTTCTGGAGAATTGGGTAGGCATGGCGCTTTGCTAGAAGCCAACCTTGTCTTGTAAATCGGTGTAAATGTAGTACTAGGTACTTACGTGTTTGGATAGTCCGACGACTCGATTTACTGCCAACATATCCGGGGATCTCATGGGTCACTTCCCGAAGATTCACCGATGACGTATGACTCGCACTTTTAATTAATCTGGGATTAATTTGATTAGAGAGAAAATTAATCTAGGATTAATTACAGAGATATTTTATCTAGGATAAAATATCAATTTAAAGAGAGATAATGATTAATTTGGAATTAATCGATAAATTAATATATTCGATATATTAAATGAAATTGGATTTCGACGCGGAATTAAAATTAGATTTTAATTCGGGCGAACAAATTAATTTAGAATTAATTCGTTAGCGACGTGAATAGTAATTATTCTTGGCATGATGATTTAATTAAATTAGATTTAATTACGATGCAACAGAAAATTTGTTAATTTGGAATTAGCGAACCCGAGCCCGGGATTGTTTGCGAGCGCATTCGCATTTCGAATTCGAGTACGGCACGTAAGTCAAATCAAGCGTCAAATCATTAGTCACATCAAGCATCAAATCGCTAGTCACTTCAAGCGTCAAATCACTTGTCACTTTGAGTGATGTGACTTGACAAGTTGATTGATTGAGTGATGTGACTTGACAAGTTGATTGATTGAGTGATGTGACTTGATGTAGTGGTTGGCAAAAGCTTTAATCATTTGACTTTTTGAAAGCAAATGTATTATATCTTTATTTGATTTTTGAAAATCAATTAAGCATATATGATACACTTTCTCCTAACCAACCAATCTATCATACAAACGATCTCTCTCTCTTTTCATTTTTGGAGCCAAAAACTCATTCTTCTCTCACACGGTCAATGACCGAATTATGCCTTCTGTTTTCTGAAAAACCGAGAGCTAAGGAGAAGCTTTGGATGATTTGTGGCAAATAATCAAGGTGCTAGCACACATAGGAGCCATACAAAGGTGATAGGGAACTCACTTCATGAGCAAGGAATGACCAAACAAAGCTTGGAGCTTCATGGATCAAGCCAAAACCGAAAATGGAGGACAACCAGAAAGCTCACTGCCGTGACTTCCATTGGAGGTCAGAAAATGTTTTTTGTCTTCACCGCATCGACTCAACCGATCATTGTGAGTATTCCGCACCTCCTTTGATTGTATTCACATTTTATTTTCATTGCTTGATTCGATCTTGGGAAACTTAGAGTATTCCAACAATGGTATCCTGAGCCAATATTGAGCATGAAAATTTTAGGGCTTAAAATTTGGGTAAAATGTATTTGAGCATGTTTTGATTAAATTGGATGAATTAGTATGCTTAATACATGTTTAATTAAGGATTGATTGGATCAATTTGATGAAAAATTATTTGGAACATTTTTCCCCAAAATTGTTGGCTTGGCCGAATCTTCACTATGCCCTAATGTCTTGGAATTTTTGATTTTTGATCATTGGATGTGTTGGAAATCATTCGGGAATGTTGAATTAATGTCGATTGTGGATTTAATTGGATTGAAACCGAATCGGACACAAATTGCCCAAATTGCTGAGAATGATATAGCATGTAATTGGGTTTGATTTCTGATGAAATGTGTTGGACATGTTTTGTTGTAGATGAGCATGATTAATTAGGCTAATTGATGTTTTAGAAATGTTAATTGGGTAATTAATTATGTAATGCACTTCGTTTAATTAAATTATGAAATTGGATTTTTATGGTTTAATTAAATTGGGCTTAAAATTGGATTTGGGCTTGTTATGTTGTTATTGGGCTTATTGGGCTTATTGGGCTTGGTTGTACTAAGTTGGGTTTAGGCAAAATTGGTTGGATCCAATTGAGCCCAAAACCTCTTCCATAAAGCCCAAATACGACTAATGGACATTTAAAGTTTAATTGGGCCTAATGGGCCTAAATTGATTTCTGGGCTTATGGGGTAACTCCTTGATTGGGCTTTGGTTACTGAAGCCCACGCCTTAAAGAAATTAATTAAAAGCCCATTGGACTTTAATTAAATTAATGTGGACGTTAATCGGGCTTTGAGACCCGTAACGATTAAATTTGGAATTTAAGTCGTAAAGGTTTATTAATAAAGTGTAATATTTAATTTGGAATTAAATGGAGAATTAGTATTAAATACAATTGAATTGGATTTAATTATGTAGTTTAATTTAATTTGAGAATTCATATTTTAAGTACTTATTCGCAAAACGAGTTTGACTCGCGCAAAATCAAATCGTTGTTTGAACATTGGATGGTCACTAATTATCAGATTAATTAATTTGATTAGATTGATTGATAACATGCTTGTGTGAATACATGGTTGCGATGCATGAATAATGTATATCAGATGGATATTAAATGGGTGGGACAATTTTAGAAATTGTTGTAATAAATTTGATTTATTAATTGGACCTGCGTGTCCAGCCTTATTACCTCCTTATTCTTTGTATTCTCTTCTCACCTATTCCCTTCAATGTAAATGACGTTTCTTTAGAAGTGTAGTGTAACGGGTAGAAGTGATACATGTGCTAGCGGCAGAGAGAAAGGGAGAGATTTGATCTAGGATCAATGTGTAAAGTATCCATCCGCATATCATTATTATTTATTTATACGCGCTTTATTATGTGCTTAGAATGCATGTTTAAGGGTGTATGATGATAAGACCTTAACAATGATAATAAATTGGTTGCCAATTTGCACTCGAAAAACCCTCACAAATATTAAGCGTTTTTCCTTCCATTGAGTGATTCTTACTCAAGATCCAAGACTGACATTGGTTGTTGGCCAAAGTCAAGGCCTTTGTCCGTCGAAGATGTGTTTGAATCACGAGAACTTTGTTCCATATTGGTGTCTTGTC
>SKCR01044351.1:0-48083 GCA_019454045.1 Zanthoxylum bungeanum
AAACACCATATTAGTCCAATTAATCATGCTTGATTCATTATCATATGTCCAACACACAATTGAAAAATCAAACCCATCTACATGCTTAAAGGTCTCGGCCAAGGGAGTGATTTCATGTCCAATTCGGTTTCAATCCAATTAATCCGTAATCGACATTAAATACATATCCCGAATGATTTCCAATACATCCAATTATCAAAATCAAAATTTACCAAGACATTAGGGCATTAGTCACATTCGGCCAACTCAAAGATTTTGGGGTTTTTGTCAATTCGAAATCCAATCCAATTCGATCCAAATTAACATCAACCTAATCGATTCTAACTCATCAAATGAATTAAAAATCAAAAAATCCAAGATCCCAAAATCATCAAACCATTCGGCCAAGGACAAATATTTGGGGAAAATAATTCCAAATCATTTTTCACATCAAATTAGTCAAACCAAAATGAAATTAAACATGTTATAAACATACTCAAACAAACAATTTATTCAAATCATGCTCAAATCACATTTACCCAAATTTTAAATCCCTAAAATTTCATGCTTCCAACATTAGCTCTTGATGCCATTGTTGGTTTATTCTAAGGTCCCAAGATCAAATCAAGACATGAAATAATGCGTGAATACATCAACGGAGGTAGCGGAATACTCACATTGATCGGTTATGTCGATTTGAAGACGAATCAAGGCCAAAAACGTACTGCCTTGCTCACGCCACTGCAACCAGTCCATGCTCACTGTCTTGGCAGTTTCGGGTCTCAAAACGAAGCTCCAAACTCCATCGGATGAGTCCCGCCTCATGGTCGACCTCCCCTACCACCTTCGCAAGACTTGTAAGTGTGCTAGCACTTGATTTCTCACCATGAAAACCACTCTTGCTTCCCTTATTCACGCCCAAACTAGTTCAAAACCAGTGAGCAAAACCTTCTGTTTTGCGTGAGAGAAGAGAGCATTTTGAGAGAGATAAAATTGTGTATTAAGTTAAAATGATTTACCAAAAATCAATTATATTTATGCCATAATATTTATTAAATTAATAATAAATTTGGACACAAAAAATGCAATGGCTTAGAGTGTCAAACACTCAAACTCCATGCAATGACATTGAGTGCTATGTACACAATCTACATGCAAAGCATTAGAATGACATGTGTCATGTGGGCCCCACACGTTTCCAAATGAAAGTGGGCCCACGTGCACTCACGCGTTCGGGTTCGATATTTCCGAAATACCGAGCTTACGTCGCGACGTTAATTCAATCGAATTTAAATAAATAATGTGCGCCTAGCGAAATTATTATTTACGTCGCTAACGAATTAATTCTAAATTAACTCGTTTGCCCGAATTAAAATCTGATTTTAATTCCGCGTCGAAATCTAATTTCGTCTAATATATCGAATATATTAATACATCGATTAATTCCGAATTAATCGTTCTCTCTCTTTAGACGACATTTTATCCCGGATAAAACATCTCCGTTATTAATCCTAGATTAATTTTCTCTCTCTTCTGTAAAATCCCAGATTATTCAAGAGTGCGAGTTGTGCGTCATCGGTGGATTATCGGGAAGCGACCCATGAGATCCCCGGATAATCTGGCAGTAAATACGGTCGTCGGAGTATCCGAATCACGTACGTACCAAGTATTACGTTCTACTACCGATTTACGAGACAAGGTCGACTCCTAGCAAAGCACCAAGTCTACCCAATTCTCCGGACATATCCATTTAAGAATATTAAGATCTGTATCAAGCGTAGTATACTAATGTATTGTGCATATCGGTCCAGTTTCGGATAGTCACGTGCTAGGGCTGGGGCTTGGTAAGTGTCTGCCCCGTCCGAAACACATATCGGATGTCTGGTAACTAGTCTCTATAATCGGATATTCATGACCTGGTCATAATATCACGATTGGATGCGCATCTTTTAAGAGCACTAATACCGTATCCTGCGTGACATCATCTCCATTATGACTGGAGTGATACTTCCGTCTTGACATCACATCCAATACACTACGATTCTCAATATATCCGGCATTGGCATACACAGAACCGGTTAGAGTCCTAGACGACCTCAACTAAAGTATATCGATTGTCGTAAGCATTAGCGATGTAAGTCTCAGGTTAAGACTATACACACCTACCTTGATTTCGGCCTCCCATAGACACATAGTCATAATACCAATGGGATTCCGAGGGGTCTATCCAGAGCGAAGCTGTTTCCCGTACCATCGGTGAAACACGACCTCCTATCGCACTTGCATAAGTATCCAATACTTATATATATGAGAACTATGTGTTGTGCCCTCACAACGCGCACAAGTGCAATACTAGCCTATTCCGCATTATCGATGTCCAGTCTCGATAATACTACGGCTAGGGATATTTAATGATTAATCCTTCGTGGACTGATACTGTCTCATATCATCTCAATCCAGGAACTAATCCATAGGGACCTCTCTTCATTTATATATCTATGGTGATCTAATCACAAATGACGAGAGTGCAATTTCCTTGTTACATAGTTAATTTGCTACATAACACAATGATTGTGCAAATAGTGACGCTATGGGTCATTTTCCAACAGGAGAAACAACTGATTTCCATAAATTGAGATATTACACGACTCACTGTAAGGAGTAGCTTTCTCCTGGTATTTTAGCCTGCCACCCATCTCGGTGGAAAATTGGCAACAAATGGAACAGTTGTTCCATGCGCAATTCTACAAGGCCGAATCTGAAGTAGCCTTGGCCGATTTGGAAAACTTGAGATAGTTACCAGGAGTATGGGCCGATATGTTTTTAAAAAGGTTTAAAGTGGCTCGAGGCCGTTGTTACGTGCCTTTGCCAGAAAAAGAATTTGTGAGAATTGCCCAAAACTGTCTCAATTTAGATCTAAAAAAATTTCAAGATCGCGAATTTTGGGATCTTCCCCAACTCGCTACTAGTGTAGTGCGTTATGAACGGTTATTAAGAGAGGATGAGCAAATGAAAAATTCTAGTAAATGAACTTATTACAGGAGCATCGATTATGAAATAGGCGTAATGGACATCGAATAGGCCGACTTATGTTTGGCCGAATTGGTTAAAGGGAAGTCGTACGTTTGTAAGGCGTGGGCTGAACCCCAAGCCAAAGAAAAGAACGATAAAAAGAGCAGGAACTTCTCGTTCGATATCACGAAAGTCGATGCCATATTCGATCAATTATATGAAGATAAGAAAATTAGTTTGAGCGACCGCCACACATTGCCAAACGCCGAGCAAATCAGTGGTAAAAAATATTGTAAGTGGCATAATGCGTGGTCCTATTGAACTAATAATTGTCTTATTTTTCGGAATGTTTTGCAGGATGCCATAGAATCTGGACGAATAACGTTCGAAAAAAAGATGGCGGTGGACGACAACCCTTTCCCAAAGCCAGTGGAATTAAACATGATCAATTTGGACCTTACCAAAATGAACTTGCTAAAGTTCAAGTTGGTGCTAGACGAAGAACATGACTGTCTCCATCCAAGCGCTCTGAAAAGGATTAAACCACCCCAAGAACGGAAGGATCGGCAAAATCTCTGTGTACGATGCAAGAACAATATAGAATGGATGAGGGAGTTGGAAGATACTTATGAAAGGCCTGTAAACAAAAAACCAATAGCATGGAAACCGAGGACCTTCGCACCAAGGTTCTACGGTGAGAATTCAAATTTCATCCAAAATATAAGGACGTTTAGGCCAAAAATTCATCGGCCTAAACGTCCAGGAAGGAACTATCGAAAATTCATCGAAAATTCATCGGGACAACGTCCAGGAAGGAACTATCCTCATATGGATGAAATGACAAGGAGCAACTGAGGCGACACCAGAGAATATGACTGTATGATGCACCAACAAGGTGAAATGAAGGTCACCACAGGCCGTAATGCTTATACATGGGAGAAATCAGATGTAACTGGTAAAGAGAGTGACGACAGAGAATGGACAACAACGAACTGTGAGGAGTACACCAAATTTGATAGACGAAAACGGGACAATACAGATGACGAAGACCCCCTATCGTCATTCAGTTCGGCAGTATGCCACCAGTTGTGGTGAATCATTACTTATTGTCTGAGAAATTCAAGGGGGACAACAATGAAAGGGCTGGAAATAACGAAGATATCTATGATGGTGATGAACAAGATTTGCAGCACTCTCGATAACAGATAGAGAGACTTCGGAAGAGGAAATGACTGACATGGAAGAAGAAATGGACATCAGAACTGAAGCACGAAGAAGGGGAATATCACATAATTGTCTTATCAAAAAATTGTATGAGGCCGACAACCCTACAGTCGAAACGCTAGGAGAATACTTGAGACGATCCCCATACTTCGTCCAATACAGGATACCCAAAGTAAAGCGGGCCGTTACTAGGGCAGAAAAGTGAAGACTGGTCATCAATAATGTCTCTCACGATGCGCCAATCACATTACCACCCTCTAGAAGGGACACGGAGGGAGAACTGCCGCGAGCCAATGCCGGGAATGAACAAAAAATGGAGGCATGCCTATCAGGTAAGGTGATATTTCCAAAACCACCACCACAAATGATGAAGCACCTATGTCCGTTGTATGTGAAAGCAAAGGCCAACAGGATACCCATAATAAAAGTGTTGATTGACAATGGAGCAGCCATCAATGCAATCCCGGTTAGGATGCTAGGACGTTTAGCAAAGTCAGAAGACGACCTCATCCTTACAAAAGTGGTGCTAACAAGCTTCAATGGAGGGGCAACGATGGCCAAAGGGGTTGCCCCACCAGACTTACAAGTAGGGAGTACTACGAAGACAATAATGTTCTTAATATAGACTGGCCAACCCACATATAACATGCTCTTAGGACGAGATTGGATACACGGTAGCCGATGCAATCCTTCATCTCTTCATCAATGCCTAGTTTTCTGGAACCAGAGAGACGAAGTGGAAATAATACATGCTGACAACAAGCCTTTCGCTGCAGAGACAAATTCGGCCGAATACTTCATGTATGAAGGAAATTACGGGACGACCAAAGTTCTAAATGAAGGGGAAAATTCGGCCATTGTGGCTCAAAATGACGAGTCATACCCCGCAGGTCTGCTAAATGATTTTTTCGCGTAAACAAGACTAACCACAGTGGTCTTTGGAGAATTGATGCATAGCAGTTAAAATGAAGAAGAACAAGTAGAGTAAAGAACACGACGCACTCGCGGCTACCAAGGCCAACTTAATGGCATATGTAACAGAACGAGAAAATCAAGCCGAAGCTCAGGCCGTGATTTTAGATTTAAGAGATAAATTTTTAGCGTACCAGACAGAAGACAGAATAAGAGAGGCATGCATGGTAGATTGTTTAATGGAAATGAGTCATAAGAGCGAACAACAAATGAAAGAGGAAGAATATGCTCTGAACGGACGACATAAGGCGAGCATCACAAGAGTACATGATGTATTGGACGAGGTAAATCTGCGAAGTGAGGACGATAGACGTATCACTTACATCAGCAAAGAACTAGAGGCCCATGAGTAGAGGTGGAACTTCCATTTTTCCAAAAGGGACAAATGTTCAGAAAAGTATTAATCACTCATCGGCCCGGTGGAGAGTCCGGACACAGTCTCTCAGACTTGGCCGACCAGGTCCGAGTAGCTCGGGCCAGGGCTAAAGATTTGGGAGCTCAGCAGGTTATCTGGCCGATCATTTGGCAACCGACAGAAACCTAAAATCTATGATTTTTCTTTACATGTGTCAACACGAGTCATCCAACGGAAGCACCGTCTAGGTTGTCATCATTATTGTTGCGTGCAGCAGAGGAGAAAGCAGAGTTGATGTGACAGAACCATCAGGCTGCATGCTTACTTTCGGCAAGGTCAGGCCTAGGGTAGAGAACCCGTCAATCAGTCAGGTAGCACATGGGAAGCATTGCAAATGAGAACAATATCATGTTATGGAAGTATATAAAGGGGAGAGTAGTCTCATGTTAAAGAGGATACTCCGAATAGCAGCTTGTAAATAATAGAAAAATAACAAATGTAACCTCTTTATACTGCTCGGCCATACGCCGACCCTACTCAAAAACAGGTCGGCCGAGTCAGTTCTTGGTTTGGTCTCCCATAACCAAACAAGTTCACTATGGAGGGAGGATTTGTCCCGGGAATTGCATTCCCATATTGCCCCCTGAGAGGAAAATCAGTCGTCAACAGTTGGCGTCGTCTGTGAGGAACCGATGAAAAATGACTTCCATAGTAAGACGATAGTGGGAGGTAGAGACCGTAGGTTGGTGAATAGTTCAATAGCAGAATGGATGGAGGGGGGAAGGATCGGAATGAGCAGAGTAGAGCCGGGAAAAGAAAAGATTTGTATGGAAAAATGGCTGTCGGAAACAAAAGCCTTTCCTTAATGAGTTGTGGAATGAAATGTAAGAAGGTTAGCCAACGGCCATCCACACGGGTTGAGGTGTGGAATGGAATGTAATGTTGTGGATGGGTTAAGTCCGTTGGCAGTGGCTGACCGAGTTCCTTTGTGGGAAGGTACTGCGCCCCCCGTTTTCGCAGATTACATGTACTGAATAGTCAGCCGAGGGTGAGAAGGAATGCCCATTGGGCCAGTCCTCAATAAGTGCAGTGGTCTCCCCCGAACGAGAAGAAAGAGCTGGAAAATGAGGAAAAAATTATAAAGTCGCCCAATACAGGTGTCGTAACGCGATTCGATGTAATGGGACATTGAAATGACGTGAAAAAACGGCTCATTAATAGGAGTCATGATGAAACGTATTGGGAAAGGTCGCGCATTTATTGAAGAAGTGATGGACTCGCATGGAGAACGTAAAGGACGGCCCGACAAAACAATTGAACGAGGGTTTGTAGGCCGATGTCTACCGCCCTGAATTCTACCTACATCAAGAAATTCACCTCGATTTCACTTCCAACTCAATCAAAGTGAATTTGGGGGACAATTGTTGACAAAAAAATCGCCCTAGAACGACAAGGGCGAAAGCAAGCGGGAAGGACATGTATCACTCTACAGGACGATCCGAACCGAGGACGAGGACGAAGAGAGCAGCCATGGAGATCCCCCAACAACTAGGACGACTCAGAGACTCAGGACGACCGAAACAGCGATTAAAACGACAAAGGAATCAGGACGAGTGAACACATGCTGCAGTTGATCCCACGATTACAGCAGTTAGATAGTTCCCTCCATAATCAGGTAGTTATGACACACAACTCAACGGTTGAAGGCGTGACTCGGTAGTTACAGGGGAGTTACGGACTGAAACCGTCCGAGCAGTTTACAAATTCCACTATAAAAGGCTCACTCATGTGAAAAAGAAAACCCCGATCAAATGAAGACTCAAACGAGCATCTTATTATTTTTATTTCGTAGTTTCATAACTTTTAGGACTGTAATTTGTGTGCTTGTGCCCCTTGGAGGCTTATTCACATAATCAAACACCCATTGATGAGACTTTGTCTCAGGAGGTTTGAACCTTACAGGTTTCTTCAAGCAGAAAATTGCGCAAAAAATAACAATTAATCATCTTGATGGTATGGTACTATATTATTCTATTACAATAAATATTTAATATTGTTGACGGTGGATTTTGGTCTCAGGGTAATATAGGAATATCACTTCCGAGGTAATCCTCATTCAATAGTGAATTTGTTTGGTTATGGGCGACCAAAAGCAAATTTAGCAAGAAAGCAGATAAACACACCAATCAACAAGGAGATTTAACGTGGTTCGGTGGATTTGGATCCGACCTACGTCCACGGACACAAACAAGATGATACTTTTATTTCTCAAATGCTCTTTTCGGGTCTCTTTTTGTTTTCTACAAGTCAGAGCTTGATGATTCAGATGCCATTACACATTCTCTGCCCTCCTATTTATAATAGTACAGAAATCAGACTCCTATTCGTATAAGAATTCCTGGTCGAATCAGTGTTCTCCTATTGTAAGGATTCCTAGTCTAATATTGCTTTCACTTTTCTTTATTCCTTTTTGGATTCTGACTCATTACTTTTCCTCGCGAACATAGGATAACTTGCTTATCTTATCCGCAAGAATAGGGTGTCATCTTCTGGGGCACGTCTTGATATATGGTCGGTCTTAATGAGGTCGGTCATGGTAGTCTTTTGAACCAAGATTACTGCTGTCGACCTGATAGTGCTCGGTTTATCTAAACAAAAAGTGATCGGTTACCGGTCTTCATGAGGTCGGTCTATATATGTTGTGGTCGGTTTGGAAACGTAAGGTGCTTGTTCTTTTATTGCAGAGTGGTCAGGTTGACTTTGATGATCTCACCCAATCAAGGAATTACCCTTCTATCCTAGTCATGCTGCTTTAAATGTCATAGTACCTGAAAACACCATCAACATCTGTCCCCTAGTTCTCGGTTCCAACGAGTGTATGAGTTGGTGCCGGGAACTATATAAAGATGGTGTGCTGATTCATTCTGTTGGAGGTCGACCCGGTTCTAAAGTGTTCCGTTGCCTCTTTTCAAACGCCTTTTCTTGAGACGCGCAACAGTCATGTCTGTTTAAATGCCCATCAAATTGTTTTTAGGGTTTCTTCTAGTTTTGACACTTGTCAAACATCCGTTGGGTTCCCGCCAAAAAAGGAAGCGAATCGACAGTGTAGAAGCATCTTCACAGCGCGCTGATCTCAACCGTCTGTTTATTTTTGGTAGACCTCCTTTGCGGTCTGACACTTGGCGTTCATCCGGGTTTCTTATTTTGATCCAACGGCTACGAGCGTCCTGATCATGACTATAAGAGGACGAGGTTTTTCACCGTGCAATCCTTTTGGCAATTTTCCTTCCTACCTGTAAACTCTGCTTCAAACGTGACCCGTTCGATCTCGGTGCTTTTGGAGTTCCTTTCAACCGTTGATTTCCTCTCTCTCTCTGCCGTGACCTGTGAACATAAGGGACGGGCAAACCGGACTGTAAAACTTTTAACTTTTCCGAAAAGAACAAGTAAGTCTTCTGAACGACCTCTTCGTTGTTGTGTGTTGTGAATCGGTTAGTTCTGAATGTTGCTAGGGAAAGATTTATAGCTTGTTGGTTTTTGCTTAGGGCACTTAGAACCCACCTGCCTGGTTGAGACGGTGGCCCTGAGCAGTTTTATAGACTGACTTCCCATTCCTTTTCTGTCTTTCGGATGTCAGGGATGTCTGACAACAGTTCTTCCCCTAAAAACCCTGTTAAACCCTCCACTCCCCCTGCTGAAGAGCTTTCCTCGGGTTCGGGGGCACCCAGTGTGGAAGACCTCGATACTACCCCTACCCCTTCTGAAGTTGAGCAAGATACTTATCACCAGAGGGTTCCTCGGAGGGATCTAGAGCCTGGTGATCTTGATAGCTCGACTCTGGATATGAATCGGCCTTCCAAGATAACTGAGGATGATCTGACGCTGTTGCGGCAACGATACGATATCCCAATAGATATTTCCCTCGAAGTTCCCAGCCCGATGGATCGCTGTGGGACACAGAAACTGAGCGACGCCGTTCCTAAGGCTCGCGGCCTAGTTGGGAAGGATTACATAACAGTGGAGTCGCCACCCGGTGTGAACCGGGACAAAGATTTAAGGCCGCACTCACCCCTCGCAAGGGAAGACCTCAAACCGTTGGGTTCGGAATGGTCCCTTACTTATGTCACTTGTAATAAAAAGGATTTATATAGTAATTTAACCAGGCTTAAATAACATTTATTTCCAAGAATATCATGCTTCTAAATTCATATGCATACCTCAACAAGTTCATCACACACATGCAACGTCACATGGCAATCTCATGAACATATTTCAATCCTATGTTATGGAAAACTAAGAACAACATAATCATGCTTGAATACAAATCTCATGAACCTATTAACCAAATAACATGCTAGCAACCTAATCATGCTTGAATACAAATAATACAGTTGGCTATATAACACGAGAAAGATCAACCAAGAGGCAATTATGCATGAATATGATAAGACAGACTCGGTTCAGTGTGTGCGCGTTCGTGTGGCGTTCGTAAACGCGTTCGAACGGAAATGAGACAGAATGCTCGCGTTCGAGTAGCGTTCGTAAACGCGTTCGAACGGAAATGGAACAGAATGTTCACGTTCGTATGGCGTTTGTTAACGCGTTCGAACGGAAATGAAACAGAATGCTCACGTTCGTATGGCGTTTGTTAACGCGTTTGAACGGAAATGAGACCTGATGCATGATAAGGCGAAATGTATGCGCGTTCGAATTGCGTTCGTGAACGCGTTCGT
Source organism: Zanthoxylum bungeanum (assembly GCA_019454045.1). Taxonomy (NCBI): domain Eukaryota; kingdom Viridiplantae; phylum Streptophyta; class Magnoliopsida; order Sapindales; family Rutaceae; genus Zanthoxylum; species Zanthoxylum bungeanum. Next base: position 10,276 of record SKCR01044351.1, read on the forward strand.
GAACGCGTTCGAACGGACACGGACCTGATGCATGAAATGGGCAAAAATGCATAAACATCAAAATAAAGGGGGGGGCGCGGCGAAGTACTGCCGTAAAGGTGGCCTTATGGGGGCTCTTGATCTCTCAAAGAGAGGACCTTTAGACCAACATACTAAGCCCATGCGCGTCACATCACATCATGCATACAAACACAAAGACAATCATACTATCCTAAGTATGTCCGATTGAACGTGTCTTGCATCCAACCGAACACACATCAACCGGCGCGGCAAAGCATCGTGGTAAAGGGCTTTAACCCCTCCCCATAGGGGATCTCACATTGCACTTACTAAGCCCATGCGCTCGATTGAGTCATGCATAAATAAGCAACATGCAGAATTTAAATGACAAAAATAAATACATAAAAGCAACACAAAACAAGAGAATGTGCCGTTTACTCAAGTGGTACGTGGAGTTGTGTCCCATGTACAGACCGCACTACCGTCCATTCGGATTCGGCTACGGAATTTACGTCTGGGTTTCCATCCTATATACCACAAGAGACGACCCTCTTCCATTTCATTCAAGCCACAACATGCTTCCATAAACGACTCTCATGCGAATAGAATGCAATAATAATAATAATGAAACGAATATAAACTAATGAAAAGGTACCCTCAGGTCTAACCTTTTAAATCATCTCTCGGATGTACGGTACACGATCGTCGGAAGGGGGGTGCTCCGCAACTCTCCTGGTTCACTGGTTCACTGTTCTCGTTCGTTATCTTTTGATATTATTTCCTTGTGGTTTCGCTGCCTTTTCCTCTTTATCTTTTGCTTATTGTTTCCTTGGGTGTGTTCCTCCTGTAATTTTTATGTGTGTTGTGTATGAGTTAGGGGCTAGCTAGCTACTAGGGTTGAGAAGGTTGGTGAAGGGTTCTTTTTATAGGCAAAGGGTTAGGTTTGACAAGGAAAGGGATTTGATTTGGTTTGGTTAAGGGAAGTCAAGAGATTTGATTTGGTTTGGTTAAGGAAGTCAAAGATTGAGGGGGGGACACAATATTTTAATTTAGGAAGTTGTAATATTTAATTTGTGTTGGTTTAGGAATACAAATATTTTATATTGGTAAGTATCTTATTAGATTAAGAAGTCAAATATATGATTGGCTTTAATTGGTTAAGATTGATTTTAATTAGGCATATCTTCTTTTTAGTTTAGTATGTGATTTGTTTAATTTAGGCATGATTTTAGTTTAAGTTGGTAATTGTTTATTTTATGTTTGGTATATGTTTTATTTAATCATTTAATTATTTTAGTTATTATCTTATTTAGTTAATGTTTTAATTAATATTTATTTATTTAAATTGGGATGTGTTTTATGGGCTTTGGGGGGCTAAATGGGCTGGATGTGAGGCTAGCAGCAAAACCAGAATTACCGACACCGTTCGAACGCTTACTCGAACGCGGCACGAACGCCCGCAATCCGTTTGACGTTCGAACGTAAACACGAACGCGGCACGAATGAAAACAGTGAACCTTGTTTATTCTGAATTTCCCCTTCCGATGTCCGTTTCCCGTGACCTCCGTGACTTAAAAGGTAGTGTCTCCAAAATGAGACTCATCATAGGGACTTATGCGTAAAAATGCAGTGCCTACAGTCGCCCCCACTTTGATGGGACTTGTGTAATGTGCAACAGTGACAATCCTATCAAAGTTATGCAATGCATTTCTACTTACCTGGCTCGCCAGCTGCCACTTGACTTACCATGTGTTGAGTTGATTTGGGTGGTGAGGTGCTGCGACCCCTGGTTCATTCCCGAACCGTGTTGTGATGTGGTCCATTCCCGAACCGTTGCCGTAAGGTGGTCCATTCCTGAACCGTTACTGTAAGGTGGTTCATTCCCGAACCGTTACTGTGAGATGTTCATTCCCGAACTGTTACTGTGAGATGTCCATTCCCGAACCGTTACTGTGAGGTGTTCATTCCCGAACTGTTATCGTGAGGTGGTCCATTCCCGAACCGTTACTGTGAGGTGTCCATTCTCAAACTGTTACTGTAAGGTGGTCCATTCTCGAACCGTTACTGTGAGGTGTTCATTCCCAAACTGTTATTGTGAGGTGTTCATTCTCGAACTATGCTGTGAGTTGGTCCATTCCCGAACCTTTACTGTGAGGTGTTCATTCTCGAACTGTTACCATGAGATGTCCATTTCCAAACTGTTACCGTGAGGTGTTCATTCCCGAACTGTTGAGATGAGGCTTTATTCCTCCCGAGCTTTATTCCCGAACTGTTGAGATGAGGCTTTATTCCTCCCGAGCTTTATTCCCGAACTGTTGAGATGAGGCTTTATTCCTCCGAGCTTTGTTCTCGAACTTATACTGCTATGAGGCTTTCTTCCCCTGAGCTTTGTTCCCTGACTGTGTTAACTGTGGGCTTTGTCCCCGAACTGTATTGAATGTGGGCTTTATTCCCGAGTTTGTAGGCTTTCTTCCTGAACTGTACTGAATGTGGGCTTTATTCCCGTACTGAGCTGAATGCAGGCTTTCTTCCTGAACCGAACTAGATGCAGGCTTTATTCCTGAACTGTTACTGTAAGGTGGTCCATTCCCGGACCGTTACTGTAAGGTGGTTCATTCCCGAACCGTTACTGTGAGGTGGTTCATTCCCGAACCGTGCTTCCATTCTTGGAGTGCCATTCCCGGCTTGTTCATTCTTGAACTGTCCATTCCCGGACCATATCTCCATTCTCGGAGTGCCATTCTCGGCGTGCTCATTCTCGAGCTGTCCATTCCCGGACAATATCTCCATTCTCGGAGTGCCATTCTCGGCGTGCTCATTCTTGAACTCTGCTCCATTCTTGGATTGCCATTCTCGGCTTGTTCATTCTTGAACTGTCCATTCCCGGACCATATCTCCATTCTCGGAGTGTCATTTCCGACTTGTTCATTCTTGAACTCTGCTCCATTCTTGGATTGCCATTCCCGGCTTGTTCATTCTTGAACTGTCCATTCCCGGACCATATCTCCATTCTCGGAGTGTCATTTCCGACTTGTTCATTCTTGAACTCTGCTCCATTCTTGGATTGCCATTCTCGGCTTGTTCATTCTCGAGCTGTCCATTCCCGGACTATATCTCCATTCTCGGAGTGCCATTCTCGGCAGAACTGATCTGATGTAATGTGGGCCTCGCCCCCAGAATGCCATACCCGGAAAGACTGATACTGATGTAATGTGGGCCTCGACCCTGTGACTCATTCCCAAACTGTGTTTGATGTGGGCCTCGACCCTGGGACTCATCCCCAAAACTGATGTTGAAGTGGGCCTCGGCCCCAACTGCTACTGACATGGGCCTCGCCCCCAGATTGATGCTGATGTGGGCCTCGACCCTTGGGACTCATCCCCAAAACTGATTGCTGAAGTGGGCCTCGGCCCCAACTGCTACTGTCATGGGCCTCGCCCCCAGATTGATGCTGATGTGGGCCTCGACCCTCGGATTCATTCCAAAATTTTGCTGATGCGGGCCTCGGCCCTGGGATTCATTCACTGGATCCATTCCAAAATTCTGCTGATGTGGGCCTCGACCCTGGGATTCATTCCAAAATTCTGCTGATGTGGGCCTCGGCCCTGGGATTCATTCCCTGGATTCATTCCAAAATTCTGCTGATGTGGGCCTTGGCCCTAAACTGATATTGATATGGGCCTCGCCCCCAGACTGATACAGATACGGGCCTCGCCCCTGTGACTCATTTCTGAAATTGCTGACATGGGCCTCAACCCCGGGATTCATTCCAACACTCTGACGATGTGGGCCTCGACCCTGGGACTCATCCCCAAAACTACTACTCATATGTTACTGATTCTGGTTGTCTTGTCTTTGCCGCTTTCTCTTTTTCTCTTCTGAAACCTGTTATTACAAAACAGAACAAACACAAAAGGGATGCAAAAATGTGTTACGTGTATGCATGCATGCATGATTGGGTTTCCTATCCCATTGAGCTAGGTCTTCTGCCAGTATTCTTGGTGGCTGCTTGGTCTTTTGACAAGTCTGTCATCTTCCCTAACCAACATGCATCTATGATGGCTTTTAAACCAAAAGGGAGTTAACATGGTGCATGTATGCATGAGGTGCATGTGATACATGTGATACATGTGATGCATGTGATACAAGAAATATATCAACTCTTTAAAATTTGCACACAAATCGGCCCATCATCATTTTAGAAGTTTTTGGGCTAACTGCCATAGGAGTGGACTCGTCCCAGTTTAAATGGCCCAACGAGTTCACATCTCATGACAAGGAGTCCAACTAAATCCAAATGGTAATGTTCCGAACACAAGCACAAAGAAAGATAATGCAAACATACAACAATAATTTCTACAATGGCTCATCAACATTTCAGAAGCTTTTGGCCTAATAGTCATAAGGTACGAACTTGCCCCAGTTTAAATGGCCCAACAAGCCCGCATTTCTGACAATAGTGCAACTGCATCCAAATGAGGATGGTCCACAAGCACATATTCAAGGAAATAATTGCTACTTTAGCCAACCCGGTCTATGGGTGGGTTATTAAGAGTATAGACAAAGGCTCTCACCGGCGAAGGATGGCCCACAACTAGGTCTCCCCACTCAAGGGTTCGAGCAACCAAGTGAGCGCACCCCTTTTTATACACTAAGGTACGTGCCAATGAGCTATGGTGTGTGACGGACTGTCAAATGGATTTCCCGTTGTAGATCCCCCAGAGGGAAGGTGGAGCGAGGCTCACTTAAATACCCAAGCCTCTTAGGCTCTTATCGCTTGTTGTCAGGAATAAACAACGAGTCATCCAAATTAGTCTATCACAATAGGCTACGAGTAGATGGCTATCTAGGTGCCTTCACAGCTTTTCCTTCTAGAAAGGTAGTGAATGAAGGAGGACACCAAACCATTACCTAGCCTAAAAATGCCCTTGATTAAACCCTCACTTTATCCACTATAGACACGGTCAATTAAAACATAAATTCAAACATCACAAGTCAATATTTCGGGGCCAATTCTCTATCCCCAGTGGAGTCGCCAGACTGTGGGACACAGAAACTGAGCGACGCCGTTCCTAAGGCTCGCGGCCTAGTTGGGAAGGATTACATAACGTGGAGTCGCCACCCGGTGTGAACCGGGACAAAGATTTAAGGCCGCACTCACCCCTCGCAAGGGAAGACCTCAAACCGTTGGGTTCGGAATGGTCCCTTACTTATGTCACTTGTAATAAAAAGGATTTATATAGTAATTTAACCAGGCTTAAATAACATTTATTTCCAAGAATATCATGCTTCTAAATTCATATGCATACCTCAACAAGTTCATCACAACATGCAACGTCACATGGCAATCTCATGAACATATTTCAATCCTATGTTATGGAAAACTAAGAACAACATAATCATGCTTGAATACAAATCTCATGAACCTATTAACCAAATAACATGCTAGCAACCTAATCATGCTTGAATACAAATAATACAGTTGGCTATATAACACGAGAAAGATCAACCAAGAGGCAATTATGCATGAATATGATAAGACAGACTCGGTTCAGTGTGTGCGCGTTCGTGTGGCGTTCGTAAACGCGTTCGAACGGAAATGAGACAGAATGCTCGCGTTCGAGTAGCGTTCGTAAACGCGTTCGAACGGAAATGGAACAGAATGTTCACGTTCGTATGGCGTTTGTTAACGCGTTCGAACGGAAATGAAACAGAATGCTCACGTTCGTATGGCGTTTGTTAACGCGTTTGAACGGAAATGAGACCTGATGCATGATAAGGCGAAATGTATGCGCGTTCGAATTGCGTTCGTGAACGCGTTCGAACGGACACGGACCTGATGCATGAAATGGGCAAAAATGCATAAACATCAAAATAAAGGGGGGGGCGCGGCGAAGTACTGCCGTAAAGGTGGCCTTATGGGGGCTCTTGATCTCTCAAAGAGAGGACCTTTAGACCAACATACTAAGCCCATGCGCGTCACATCACATCATGCATACAAACACAAAGACAATCATACTATCCTAAGTATGTCCGATTGAACGTGTCTTGCATCCAACCGAACACACATCAACCGGCGCGGCAAAGCATCGTGGTAAAGGGCTTTAACCCCTCCCCATAGGGGATCTCACATTGCACTTACTAAGCCCATGCGCTCGATTGAGTCATGCATAAATAAGCAACATGCAGAATTTAAATGACAAAAATAAATACATAAAAGCAACACAAAACAAGAGAATGTGCCGTTTACTCAAGTGGTACGTGGAGTTGTGTCCCATGTACAGACCGCACTACCGTCCATTCGGATTCGGCTACGGAATTTACGTCTGGGTTTCCATCCTATATACCACAAGAGACGACCCTCTTCCATTTCATTCAAGCCACAACATGCTTCCATAAACGACTCTCATGCGAATAGAATGCAATAATAATAATAATGAAACGAATATAAACTAATGAAAAGGTACCCTCAGGTCTAACCTTTTAAATCATCTCTCGGATGTACGGTACACGATCGTCGGAAGGGGGGTGCTCCGCAACTCTCCTGGTTCACTGGTTCACTGTTCTCGTTCGTTATCTTTTGCTATTATTTCCTTGTGGTTTCGCTGCCTTTTCCTCTTTATCTTTTGCTTATTGTTTCCTTGGGTGTGTTCCTCCTGTAATTTTTATGTGTGTTGTGTATGAGTTAGGGGCTAGCTAGCTACTAGGGTTGAGAAGGTTGGTGAAGGGTTCTTTTTATAGGCAAAGGGTTAGGTTTGACAAGGAAAGGATTTGATTTGGTTTGGTTAAGGGAAGTCAAGAGATTTGATTTGGTTTGGTTAAGGGAAGTCAAAGATTGAGGGGGGGACACAATATTTTAATTTAGGAAGTTGTAATATTTAATTTGTGTTGGTTTAGGAATACAAATATTTTATATTGGTAAGTATCTTATTAGATTAAGAAGTCAAATATATGATTGGCTTTAATTGGTTAAGATTGATTTTAATTAGGCATATCTTCTTTTTAGTTTAGTATGTGATTTGTTTAATTTAGGCATGATTTTAGTTTAAGTTGGTAATTGTTTATTTTATGTTTGGTATATGTTTTATTTAATCATTTAATTATTTTAGTTATTATCTTATTTAGTTAATGTTTTAATTAATATTTATTTATTTAAATTGGGATGTGTTTTATGGGCTTTGGGGGGCTAAATGGGCTGGATGTGAGGCTAGCAGCAAAACCAGAATTACCGACACCGTTCGAACGCTTACTCGAACGCGGCACGAACGCCCGCAATCCGTTTGACGTTCGAACGTAAACACGAACGCGGCACGAATGAAAACAGTGAACCTTGTTTATTCTGAATTTCCCCTTCCGATGTCCGTTTCCCGTGACCTCCGTGACTTAAAAGGTAGTGTCTCCAAAATGAGACTCATCATAGGGACTTATGCGTAAAAATGCAGTGCCTACAATCGCGCTAGTCAACCTGATGAGGGCTCGGTGGCACTTCTTCCTATTTTTTTCGAGTGTGGGCTGCGGCTGCCGATGCAACGTTATTTCGCTTGGATGCTGGCCGAGATGGAGATTGCTCCTTGTCAATTGAGTCTGAATAGCTGGCGAATTTTGGCCGGCATGCATGTGGTCTGGCATCGAACGGGGTTTAGCGAGCCTTCTCTCGAAGAAGTGAAGAGATTATACCGGCTGAAGGCTAACCCTAGGTCGCACTACGGATGGTACTACCTCTCTGCGTATGCTGATTCTTCCAACGTCGTCCGTAAGCTCCCTGACTCCAACAAAAACTTCAAGGATCTTTGGTTTTGGGCCACAGGAGATTGGGGACAGGTCCTACGGTTTTACTTAGAGGACGTCTCGGTCCCGGACATCTTCAGAGCGGGAGGTTATGAGTTTTAATACCCCCCATTTTTTGTTCCCGTTTTAGTTTTTATGTTAGGCTTCTAACTTCTTTGGTTCCTCCCAGCTTGTTGGAGGGATGCTCCCAAGGTTTCTCATCAGGTCCGGAGGCGGGTACATTGGGCTCGGGGGTATGCTGCCAACTGGAGGGAGTTAGTTAATGATGCAACTTTTGTAAAGTCGGGCCTTATTCGGTCCGTTCCTCCGGGGGTCTCGGGTCGATAGGTAGATGTCTGTTGATCTTCTAGCCGCCTTCCACTGGAGGGAGTTAGTTAATGATGCAGTTTTTTTTTTTTTTTTCCAGGCATGTCAAAGAGGCCTGAAGTATCTCGAGAGGTTGGCCGGTACCATGAAGAAGGCCGATCATGTTGAAACTGGAACCTCCCGGGCACATCCTGAATCTGTTGAGGCTGGGAGGGTGCCTCAAGGGAAGGTTAAGCCGGCTGCTCATGGTCTATCTTCTCCTTCTGGTGCGCAGTCATCAGGATCTGCTCGGTTGGTCAGTCCGCCGAAGCCTTTTAGGAAAAGGAGGCGTCAGTTCGGGACAGTGGAGACTGAGTTGGTTCAAGAGGCGGAGGAGGAGCCCGTCCAGGGTAAGAAGAAAGATGCCCATCGGGGGAAAAAATCATATGGGGGCTCCTCCAAGAAACGAAAAGGTTCTGTGATCCTCGGTGTGGATGATTTGGGGGAAGACATCCGAGAGGCTACTTCCCATTTAGTGCCGGCCTTTAATGAACTGGCTGAGGTGATTCCTCCGGGGGAGGTTTCGAGGTATGAAGACATCTCTCCTGAGGCTTTGGTGACCGAGATGAGCTCCCAAATGGCAAAGGTAGTTTTACTCTTCTCCCTTCTGATTTCGGGTCTCGGTTTTCTTTTATCTCATATCCTGACTTCTTTGTTTTTGTGCAGGCTACTTACCTTATGGCTAAAAATAAGGACCTCCTTTTGAGTCTATTGTCTGAGGGTGGTCAGGCCTAGAGACTTCAGAATCGTCTTACAGAAGTGGAGGCTAAACTGGCCGAACGAGAGGAGGTGATAAAGAATCAAGAGTCGACTGCAATTGAGACCTTTAAAATAAATAAGGCTCTTAAGGCTGTTGCCGCGTTGGAGCGAAAACTGGCCGATTCTGCTAGGGAGGATTTGAAGGCCGCCCAATCTGAGATTGGCATTTTGAAAGCGAAGGTATCAAGTGTTGAGGCCAAACTGAAGGCCAATGATGAACAAATGGCACGGGCTCGGGATGATCTTGAGAGGAAAGAGGCCGATCTTGAGGCCGAAAAGGATGCTATCCGCCTTGAAGGGGTTGGCGATTGTGCTGAACTAATACCGATGGTACTGCCAAGTCTGAACATGGATCATATCTACGCGGCCATCAGTTTTTGCAAGGGGGAGATCTCCGAGGAGGAGTTTCAGAAATGGCTCCTCCTTCTTCCGATGAGGCGATGGATCCCGACCCAATTTCGGTTGATCCGGTCCCTCATGTTCCCCAAGAAGTCCGCCCTGAGGTTCCTGCTCTTGTCCCAGAAATAGGGGTTTCCCAGGTTGATGTGGTTGAAGCCGCTGTTCCCCATTCCGAGGCCGAGCCTACCCAACTGACGTCTGATCCAGCCGAGGAAGAATGCCTCGCCCTTGTTCGGGTTGATTGAGAAAGGGTAACTCGGATGGGGCCCTGTGTATACTTAACTTTTTGTAACAACATTATACGCTTAATCTTGTTATGTATATATATCTTTGTGTGTTTTTTCTTATATTTCGGCCTTTTTTATGTTTCCTGTTATCCGACCACTTGAGACCCCTCCGTGGGGGACAACATGAGCTGGAGGGATGTAATCTGATCCCGAGCTGAGGGAGATACTAGGCTCTGGAGGAATGTTACCTCCCCAGTCCAAAGAAGACCGACTCGGTGGGACGTAACCTGACCCCGAGTTGAAAAAAAGTACTTGGGTCTGGGGGAATGTTACCTCCCCAGTCCAAAGAAGACCGACTCGGTGGGACGTAACCCGACCCCGAGTTGAGGAAAACACTTGGCTCTGGGGGAATGTTACCTCCCCAGTCCAAAGAAGATCGACTCGGTGGGACGTAACCCGACCCCGAGTTGAAAAAAAGTACTTAGGTCTGGGGGAATGTTACCTCCCCAGTCCAAAGAAGACCGACTCGGTGGGACGTAACCCGACCCCGAGCTGAGGAAAACACTTGGCTCTGGGGGAATGTTACCTCCCCAGTCCAAAGAAGACCGACTCGGTGGGACGCAACCCGACCCCGAGTTGAAAAAAAGTACTTGGGTCTGGGGGAATGTTACCTCCCCAGTCTAAAGAAGACCGAATCAGTGGGACGTAACCCGACCCCGAGCTGATTAGGGGATTTGGCGGAACAAAATCCAGCCCCGAGCCGATCACTTTAATGGTCTCGACGGAACGAAATCCAGCCCCGAGATGGGTAACTTTCGGGATTTATAGAAGGGAAGTGAATCAACCTTTGGAGCCCTACCAAATCCGGCATGGGCGTCCCATTGCTAGTCCGGTGAAAAACAAAAACAAAACTTTAGAAAGTAAAATTAAAAAGTGGGAGTGGCCTGGTACTTATCCCAAAAACGTTTTTGTAAGTATAAATAACAACAAGGATTCCTCAAGACAGCGTACTGTCTGAGGTCTCCAAAACACAATCCTGAATCTTTCAATTCAGAGTCCCGGCGAACCAGGATTTGGATCAGTAGAGCGTTTGAATGGTAAGGGCACATCCTCTATACGTCAGGTCACTGTGGAGCCTGTGTATTGTTCGAGGGCTCCTCCTTACCACGCTGGAGCAGGCACACGCTACAGGGGCACAATGCATACCCGTGCTGTGCCTCTCTCGGATCCAAATGATGAATGGATCAAAGAGTGTCCGGGATACTAAGGGTATACTCCTCCTTAGGTCCGGTATCACTGGAGCTAGCAATCGTCACAGGGGCATCATCATCCCCCGTGCTATGCTTTCCCACGGATCCATTACATCGGTTAAGTGAGGATCAAAAGAGTGTTTCTCCTCCTTATGTTCGGTAACACTTGAGTAAGCAATCGCCACGGGGGTATCATCCCTCCCTGTGCTATGCTTCTCACGGATCCTATGCATCGAGTATGTCCCTAAGGATCCCGAGCTAAGAGAGATACTTGGTTCTGGGGGAATGTTCCGTCCCCAGACCAACGAGCATGACTCGGTGGGACGTAACCCGACCCCGAGATAAGAGAGATACTTGGTTCTGGGGGAATGTTCCGTCCCCAGACCAACGAGCATGACTCGGTGGGACGTAACCCGACCCCAAGACCGTTGTACATATTATATCTCTTTGTCTTTTCCTAATAATTGTGATTTGTTTTGTTGTTTTCTTTTACTTTCTCCGACAGGATCCAGACCTTTTTTACTATCATGATTTATTTTATTATTAACTAATAATTGTCATTTGGCAGGTACTAGTGTTATTATTTTACTCACCGTTTTCAGGTATTATAAATTCAACTCATCATTGCACTTTTGAAGACATCCAGAGTAAAACATGGAAGCCACTTCAAGAAGACGAGTTGAAAACATCTGTGTGTTTTGCGGTACGAGTGTTGGTGTTAAGCCATAATACGTAGAAGCAGCACAGGAATTGGGTCGAGTCTTAGCTGCAAGGAATATGCACTTAGTATATGGCGGAGGCAATCTTGGACTTATGGGGATTGTTTCAAAGGTTGTACAGGAAAGAGGCAGTCACGTTTTGGGAATCATCCCAAAACCCTTGGCGGAAGCAAATCTTATTGGACCATCAAACGGAGAAGAGCTAATTGTGCCAGGTATGTCTGAACGACTAGTGGAAATGATTAATCGTGCTGATGCATTTATTGCTTTGCCAGGTGGCTTGGGTACATTGGAGGAAATTTTTACAGTGTTATCTTGGGCGAACCTGAACATACACCAGAAACCACTTGGACTGTACAACGTTGAAGGATTTTATGATTTTCTTTGTGTGTTTCTTGATGATGCCCGGAGAAATGGGTTTGTGTCAAAACCTTTAAAAGAACTCCTCTTCACTGCCAGAACTGCTCCGGATCTAATTGACCAAATCTTAGCCTATAAACCACAAATTGACCCTATCCTTTCAAAGATAAATTGGTCCAAGGACGATCGTGGTAAGAGGCGTCGGATTAATCTAGATCTTAACCTTAACTTTTCTTGTAGAGTTTCAGTTAACCAGGTATTATCTTCTAAACTCTTCTTCTACTGTTTAAGACATTGGGGACAATGTCTCATTTAGGTTTGGGGGAGGAAATTAGTTGATTAGTATCTTGTTTTTAGTTGTGTGTTGTTTTTATTTTTAGGCCAAAATGTTTCGAAAAATACAAAAAAAATTGAAAATTTTTCAAAAATTACAAAAATATTTTGCGTTTTTTTTTTTTTGACTAAAAATGTGAAATTGGTAAGAGATAGCTGAGTAAGGAATTTCCACTCCTGAGACGTATCTCAAACCTATTTCGGAACAAGTTAATTTTTGTTTATTTCATTTTAAATTATTTAATTTGTGAATTCTCCATAATACTAACTAAAATGGATCTTCATATACTCAGTTGGCAGGTATTATCGACATGCATGGTAACATACGGACATGAGTTATAATTGAAAAGTTTGTAATATTCAGTTCTCTAATTTAATTGGAGGCAGCATCTCAAAAAGTGATGGAGTAAAAAAAAAAATGTCTGAGATCCGAGTTATTAAGTCTGTAAGGGTGTTTTAACACCTAGTGCCCTAAATCCAACTGGTTTGGGAGTCACTGGCCCAAAACTCGCTACATGGATCAAAGATGCTGCAAAAATATATATATCTGAAGTCTGAGTAATTAAGTATGTAGGGGTGTCTTAACACCTGGTACCCTAAAGCCAATTGGTTTGGGAGCCACCGACCCAACACTCGTTACATAGATTGAAGATATTGTATATAAATCAAAAAAATCAAAAATCAAAGAAAAAAAATCAAAAAAATCAGAAACATTATTCCATTGCTGCAAAAAGGTGTGAAATCTGATAAAACTTTAGGACAAAAATATTACCCTCTTATCAACTGCACTTGTGACTGTTGTGGGCAAAAATGAGTTGATTAATATTTTATCGGCTGTGCATATGGAGAATGGTAAATATAATCGGAGAATTTACTTATTCAGTAATTTAGAAACAAAGAAAACAAGTAGTAACTTGGAGTAGAAGTTTCACCTGATTAGTCACTAACTTCTTTATTCTATTTTCTCTTGTCTTTTTACTTTTGTGTGCATTAGTTTTATTATCTTTTTACTATTGTAAAACATTTGAGGGTATCGTTGCTGTAAGCCCTCACGAGACTATAACTCGTCCACTAGGGACACTTAAGGGTTTAAAGGCTTGTTGCATATGCTAAATGCAACCGTGATCCCTACAAAAGTGGCTTAGTTTAATTTTAATTGTTTCTTGTATTTTATTTTGTTGTTTTGCTCGAGGACTAGAAAAATGTTAGGTTTGGGGGTGTGATGAGCGGAAAATATATCAATATTTACCGCCCATTTTACTTAATATTTTGTTTAGTTTCACGGGATTGATGAACCTTTTGATGTGTTTTAGTTTATTTTGAAGATAAAATAATATTGGGACACAATGAAATCATTTAGGAAGAAATGTGGGTCAAATAAGGGCAAAAATTGGACTTGACATATTAATTTTAGAGATTGGAAACTTGAAAGGGCATTTTAACGAAGTGCAGTTTTGGAAATTCCAATTTTGCGCATCTGTCGTATTTTAGGCATAACTTTTTACTCCAATATCGGATTGAGCTGATTCAAGTTCCAGATTAAAGAAGACTCAAATATCTACCACTTTGAAAGACAAAATAATTTCGAAGTCTGAAGATTTCATACCCTAAATTGATGAACCATCCAGAAGTGTGTTGTGTGTAATTATTAAAGTCATTTTCAATCATTTTCAAAGCAAAAAATAAATTAATAAATAAATAATAAAAATTATCAAATCACCACCAAACATGATAAGAAATTAGTGGAGAAATTAATAATGGATTTGGTGGAGCAATTAATAATGGATTTGGTTGATGATTTGATGGAGGTAAAATTTTGCCTATAAATACCAAGCCATTTCATTTGTAAATTCATATTTTCTTCTAAGGAATTCCTTAGGAATACTAAGAAGATTGTATCTTGTTTGTTTATTTACAGCTTTTAGTAATTAATTTTCACTTTCGCACTTTCTTTTCTTTAGTTTTCAGTTTTTACTTTCCGCAATTTACTTTTACGCACGGTACTTTTCTTTCTTTAATTTTCAGTTTTTACTTTTCAGTAATGAGGAGGTAACTCCCCTTTACTGAGGTAAAAGGTAAAACTTTTATTACTAATATTTAGATTAATCTCCCTTAATTATAATATATAAACTAGTTAAAACCTGACTTAACGAGGATACCGCCATAATGGTCGGTTGATAATTATTTAAATTGGTTTTAACCTGACTAAACTGGATACCGCCTGATTGGTCGGTTGGTAATTAATTATTAATTTGACTTAATCTGGATACCGCCTATATGGCTGGTTGGTAATTATCATGTAAAGTTAATATATTATATTAAGGGAGATATCTAAAATAGAAGTAATAAAAGTGGATTTTTTTACCTTAGCATTTTCTTTTATTGTACTTTTACTTTATTTACTTTTCAGCAATTTACTTTCAGCATTTACTTTTCAGCAATTTGTTTAAGCAATTTACTTTCAGCATTTACTTTTCAATAATTTACTTTCAGCATTTACTTTTCAGCATTTAATTTTCAGTATTTAATTTCAGCATTTACTTTCTGTCATTTACTTTTCAGCATTTTACTTTATGTCTTTTATTTTATGTCTTTTATTTTATTTAAGTTTTTACTAGCCCTAGTTATGTGTCGTAACTAAGTTAGTTATATGGGGTTGTGATAAATTCTAATATCACCGGTTTATAATGGGTTATTTTATAGTTTGGATAATTTAAAGGTTTACTTATTAAGTCTTACGCTTAATGCGTCTTGTTAATTGGCCACTAATAAGATTGATCTGGTAAATCTAAAATAAACTTGACAAAAGAATTTTAGGTTTCAGCCTTAGACTTAATAGCCCACGATCTTCTTGATGATAGATAACCCTTTAATAGATTTCCTTACAGGATAGACATATACATGTCGGGAGGGGGTAGCCATAATTAGAACTTAAACTTAATGAATCCGGGTAATTTGGTTGACATAGACATATGGTTAATTTGGGTTATACTGGGTATTTGCGTCTGACCATCGACAAAGGCTTTCGCATAATTTAGTGTTCCAGGTTAGTAAACCGATATATTACACAAAAATGTAATAACCACTTCATCTTTAAAATGATATTGGAAGATTCACAACCCTGGATAGTTTCCTAATATTGAATTTTCTTAAACCTACTTTCGCATAATTTTATTTACTTGTTTTTAAATTCAAAATCATCACCATTTCAAATCAATCAATCAACTTGTTAGATACTAGTAATCATTTGACCTCATAAAATTAATAGATTAGGTATTAAGTCCTCGTGGGATCGATACTTTTTATACTACTTGAAAGATATGTGCGCTTGGGTTATACGCGTGTGTGTAAGCACCGGTCAGGGATAAGCAATACACTCTTTTTTTCCTTAGAAAGTCTCTAGATGCTTGCACCCAAAAATAATCATGACAATTCTAATCATACATAGAATCATCAAGCATATGAGTTTTAATATGTTGGAATTATTTTAGGCATTAAATAACATTGATTAATATTTAATTGTGATTTTGCTTTTTATTTTATTCAAATAAATTTACTATTCACATTTTTTACAGATGCGTGAACTTTAAATGCAATTTCAGAATTCAAATCTTAACCAAATCATGCAAAACTTTTTCCTAAAATTAAGTTCAGGGTGTTAGCTTTCCAACGAGCTTTTACACACCCAATTTCGAGTTCAAATGAGAGAGAAATAATCATAACAAAAACGGTGCACTGATACCACCGTTGGGAAGCGGCAGCGAGTGCGCAGCGGAAAATCAAGGAGAAATTATGATGCCGATATCCCTTTGCCCAAGACCCATTTGTTTTGATTATTCTACAAGCCTAGGCATGTTACTATCTATTCTAAGCATAAAAAAACTCATAAAACATGCAAATAACATAAACTTAAACATGCTAACTATCATAAGAACTCTAATTAAAAATAAAGAAAGAAAAAGACTTACTTGAACCGAAGACTCCTCCAGTCCTCCCTCCAGTCTACAAGCTTTTCTCGAACTCAGCAAGCTCTTCCACATTCCAAAGAGCCACCCAAGTGTGCGGCCTCCAAAGGTGCACACACCAAAGCCAAAACTCAACGGTAAAACTACGCCTTGAGTGCACAAGTATTTTTCCCTTGGTGCTAGCCTAGGCAAATACCTCAAAACTTTTAACTCGAGGTTCCTCTAGTCAATTAGACTTAAGGACCCTCAAAATCAGTGGCTTACTCTTAAAATTTAGAGTTGCTCACTTATATAACCCATGATATGAATGGTTTGGTGCAAAAATTTTTGAAGAATTCTTTGGGTTTATATAGGTGCTCCAAAGACAATTAAATTAATTAAGAATCCGATGTGGGATAAATACTAATTTAATCTTAGTCATTGAATCTTAATTTAGTGGTTTAATAAGATTATAAAACCCTAAAAAAAGTTTGGGCCGAATTGGAATTCAAAACAAATAAGAAATTAAAAAAAAAATTACTATTCATATTACTATTCACGTTTTTATTTATTTATTTATTCCAATTCCCAAAGTACCACTATCGTCATTCACCAATCCCTAAGCCACTATGGAACCTCATAAATGATCTGTTCAATAATTAAACACATTGAACCATTTATGAACAATTCCTACAGCAATCATATATGCTACGGTCCATCGCCTCATTGTATCCCCACCGTTTGACCTAGGGTATGGAAAATGTCTACCCATATAGTCAAAGGTATGATATTGATAGTGTCATGAATCGTGCAAACCCAAGAATCTCACATGATTCTTCCGCTGCGGCCACAGTCTCAAGCACTGATCACACATATCAACCCACAAACTGGAATACTACTCTTATAAGAAAATATTATCCGAGAGAGTGGCGATACTTTGTTGTATCTTTACAAACTTCCTGTGTTTCAACAAATGACCCAATCATACCCTTATGACCAGATCTTTTGAACCAGGGAAGGAGAATGTCAAAGTCATTTGATCCACACATAAGATTGTAAAGACCTCAAGTCTAAGGACTAGTCATACAATCGATACATGAAAGTTCTCACAGACACATGGGATAAACATCCCATGTGAAAACTTTTGGCTGTTAGTTCGATGGACACGAGCAACTCATGCATCCATGTGATACACCAAGCGGACGGATCTCCGCTAGTAGCCAATGAGATCGGCTACCCCACTTAAGGGTGGATCATATCATCATGCTAGTCTCTCCGCTTTGTGAACGCCTAGATTATTCACAAAACTATGACTATGAACATTTGAGAGTAATGATTCTCATAAGGCGTGGAAGCTATCATCTTATTACTCCCAGGGCTTTATTACAGTGTTTGATGATTCATATAATTTATGTAAGACACGTATAATAAAAATTGCCATTTTATTAATTAATGAAAATATTACAAATACATGTACATATAGCCCATCTACAAGTTGGGTATAGGGCATATCCCTAACAACAACTGCCTAAGACACACGATATGTAACAAAGCTTACGTGGTTCAAACACATCTGCGATGGACAAAGGTATTGACTTTGGCCAACAAACCAATGCCAATCTTAGATCTTGAGAGAGAACCACTCAATGTAAGGAAAAAAACGCTTAATATTGAATGAGGGTTTTTTGCGTAAATTGGCAACCAATTTATTATCTTTAATTAGGTCTCATCATACACCCTTAAGCATGCATTCTAAAAACATAATAAGGCATGATATAAATTAATAATGATATGCGGATGGATATATAACATTTTTGTTCCTAGAACAAATCTCTCCATTTCCTTTCCCCTGCTAGCACTATTCTTACTTCTACCCAATTATATAATACAGTAAAAAAATCTCATTTACATTGAGGGGAATTGGTGAGAAGAGAAATACAATGAGAAAAGAGATAATAGGCTGGACGCGCATGTCCAATTTAATAAATTCTAAATTTATTACAACAATTTCCAAAATTGCCCTCACCCTTCTAATATCCATCTGATATACATTATTTATACAATACATCCATGTATTCACAGAAAGCATGTTATTCAATCAATATAATCCAATTAATTAATCTTAGAATTAATGATCATCCAATGTTCAAACAACGATTTGATTTGTGCGAGTCCAACTCGTATAATAATAAGTACTCAAAGTGCGTATTCTTGAATTATATTGAACTATAATTTTAAATCCAATTTATTTTGTATTCAATACTAATTCTAATTTAATTCCAAATAAAATAATTACACTTATTTGTGTGTCTTTTAGACTTAGATTCTAAATCAAATCTTAATGGGTCTCAAAGGCCAATTAACATCTAATGTTAATTTAATTAAAGTCCAATGGGCTTTTAATTAATTCTTAAGGCATAGACTTTGGCAACCAAATCCCAATAAGGAATCACCCTTTGCCATAAAATCAATTTTAGCCCATTAGGCCCAATTAAATATTTAAAGGCCCAATTATTCTATTTGGACTTTATGGAATGGTTTTAGGCCCAATTTGGATCCAATCCAATTGTCCTAAACCATGCTTGGCCCAACCAAGCACATTAAGCTCAAATACAACAATATTAGTCCAATTCAAAATTAAAGACCAATTTATTTAATTACAATATTCCAAATATCACAATTATTTTAATTAAAGTTAATTACCATAATTAATTAATTAATCCAATGTTTCCAAAATATCATTTAAACTAATTAATCATGCTTTAAATATCCAATTATGTCCAACACAAATTGAAGCAAAACAACTCATTCCATGCTTATTGTTCACGACATTTGGGCATAATAACAATCAATTTTTAATTTCAATCCAATTAAACCAATCAATCGATATACATATCATGCCATAAACTCATCCAATGGCCTAATCAACAAAAACATCACCATGAACTTACTAGGGTCTAGTTTCGGCTTGTGCAAGGAAATTAGGGAAAATTTATGCAATTAATTTTTCTCAAATTTTAAGATGCACAAATTCAATTCATCATTATCCAAGCTCAACCAAACAAACAATTTGAAGAAATCATGCTCAAAACATAAAAACCCCAAATAAAGTTTATAAACCCTAAAACAAATCATGCTTAAAATTGGCTCTGATACCAATGTTGGGTTCTTAGAACATGCCAAGGATCTATAAGTCATGATTTCATGTGTGAATACTCAAAGAAGTTGCAGAAAAGTACTTACAATGAGCGGATGTAGGATTTCAAAAATCTTTGCGTTTCGGAAACTCCAAGCTTTGTGTTGAATCTTTAATTCTAAGGATGAGTTTCCTTTTGTTTTGTTTCTAAAACAATTACCACATCTAAAAGTCAAACTCTAAAATTGGTATATGCTTTACCAAAAAGCAAAAGCAAAGTGTTGGAGGGAAAAATGGCATTTAATGCCTCCAACCACTTCCATCACTCAAGTTGACACTTGATAGACATATGATGTAAGTTGGTGGGACCCACTTTAATTCAAAATTCAAGTGGCTTGCTTCACACATTTCGGGCTCGGATTCGCTTAATCCAATTAAACGAATTTTCCATCGCGACATAATTAAATCCAATTTAATTAAATAATAGTGCCTCGTAAAATTATTACGAAAGTCGCTCGCAAATTAATTCTAAATTAATTCGTTCGCCCGAATTAAAATCCAATCTTAATTCCGCTTTGAAATCTAATTTCAATTAATATATCCAATATATTATTTAATCGATTAATTCCAAATTAATCGTTCTCTCTATTCTATTCGAATTTTATCCCAAATAAATTCTTGCCGCAATTAATCCCATATTAATTTTCTCTCTCTTAATTAATCCTAGATTAATTCTGTTCGAGTTAAGTGTCATCGGTGAATCTTTGGGAAGCAACCCAAGAGATCTCTGGATATGTTGGCAGTAAATCCGGTCGTCGAACTATCCGAACATATGCGTACCCCATACCACGTTCTTACCGATTTACAAGACATGGTTGGCTTCTAGCAAAGCACCGTGCCTACCCAATTCTCCAAAAATATTCAAAGAAGAATATATAATCTATATCAGGCATATTATACAATGTATTGCGTATTACGATCCAATATCGGATGTCACATGCTAGGCCTAGGGCTGGAATTGTGTCTTCCCCGTATGAAGTATATATCGGATCACAAGAAATTAGTCTCTTTAATCGGATAATCATGACCTTGTCATATTATCCTGATAGTTGCAACATATTAGAGTACCAGTTCTGTATCCATGCGTGATCATCATCTCAATATGACTGAAGTGACACTTCTATCTTGACATCACACCCAATACACTACGATTCTCAATAAACCCAGAAGAGGCATACACAGAACCTGTTAAAGTCTCGGAGGACCAAAACCAAAGCATATTGATTGTCGCCAGTATTAGCGATTCAAGTCTCAGGTTAAGACAAAATACACCTACCCTGATTCGGACTCTCATAGACACATAGTCATACTACCAATAGGATTCTGAGGGGTCTATCCAGAGCGAAGCTGTTTCCGTACCATCGGTAAACAGAACCTCTTATTACACTTGCATGAGTATCCAATACCCAAATATATGAGAACTATGTTGTTACGCTTCCATAACGCGCACAAGTGTAATACTAGCATATTCGGTATTATCGATGTCCAGTCTCGATAATACTATGACTAGGGATATTGAATGATAAAACCTTTCGTGGATTCATACTGTCTCATATCTTATTAATCTGAAACTAATCATAAGGACTTTTATCATTTATATATTCAAGTAATCTAATTACAAAATGATAAAATAGCAATTTCCTTTGTCACATAGTTAATTTGTATAAAAACCACAATGTCTTTTACAAATAGTGATGTTATGGGTCACAATTGTCCAACAGAAAGGAAAGAAGTAAGATGAAGCAAGTGCCAAATATCCTTTCCTCAATCAAAAAAGAAGAGAAGCCACAATTGAAGCCTTAAAAGGGTGAAGAAAAATACAAGAAATGAGGTAAGATCATTTTGACCCAAATCTTGGATTTTGAAATCTAGATAGTATGAAGTTATGATGATGATAGTAACATGCTAGGGATTGCATTTGATGCATGAAAGTTGATTGTGTTAAGAGTTGTCCGAACATTTAAAAACCCTAAGTGTTGAGCTTAGTAGGGGTTATGAGATTTGAAGATTAAATTTGGAATAAGAAGTGTGTATATTGGAGTTTAAGAAGTTGTGTGGGTAGGGGTGGTGATGTGTGAAGTGTTTAAAGCAAGTTAGGCATGGAGTGTTAATGTTTAGCCCTGATTTTGGCCTGGCGTCGCGAAGCGTACTGGAGATTTGCCTTAGTTCGTTTCTGGAATTGTGAGCATCGCGACGCCCAAGACTTTGAGTCGCGACGCCCAAGAAAAAAATGCTCACTGGAATTACCAGCGTATGTGTGAGCGTCACGACGCCCAAGGGGCAGAGTCACGACGCCTGACTAAAAATTTTCCCGAATCAGTTTCAGCTCATTCCAGTTTCACCCTAGCATGTTAGAGGTCACCTTATAGGTCTCGTATCAGTTCGTATACATACCTTACATTAAGACATAAGCATGATAAGCCTTTTAGATAAAAAATATTGATGTATTAATAAGCTTAACTAAGTTCCGAAGCTCATTTTACAACAAATATGCTAATCAAGTTTCCGATCATAGATTATCCAGATGAACCACAATCTTCTTCGATGAAGGGATTTAGTGCCAGCCAAATTCCAAAATCAATGAGTGGACACTCTCTCTCTAAGCTGATTTTCATTTGTAATGTTTTAAGTAAAGACTTACTTTCAGCATTTAAGGCGTTAGCCACATATGATTTTCGGATGTTATTGAAAAGAAAACGTTTTATAAGTTTTAAGATGCAGAGCATGAGTTTTGAGATTTTCAGAGGCATGGGGGAAAACCCACCTCAGTATGTAACTTATGGAATTGACGGATGACATGTGCACATGTAGAAGACTGGGGGGACAATGATACGTAATGCCCCCAGATCCTAGTTCAGGACTAGGGATGACAGATGTCCCTAGATCCTAGTTTCAGGGTCAGGCAGTATCATAGATTCGCACTCCTGATTCTAGTTCAGGGACAGGTAGTGGCATGCTTTGGGGGACGGCGATACGTAACGCCCCAATGTCATGGGTTTGCACTCATGGCTCTAGTTACGCGTATGAGGGGAATGCGATACATAACCCCACATGCGTCAAGTTGTTCAGCATATATACATAGCTCAATTTTTAGAGATAGTTTCCAATTCAGTTTTCAGAAATAGCTTTCAGAGAAAGATTTCTAGAAAGTAAAGTTTTCAGTCACAGTGGTTTTACAAGAAACTTTTAGCAAAGATGTTTATAAGGTTTTCTAGAGATAAATCTGTTTTGAGACAAAATAAAGTTTTCAGAAAAGTTTTGATTGGATGCCCAAATAAATGAGATTTCATAAAGTATTTCAGTTTTCATTTAAAAAAAAATTGTCCACTCACTTAGATCGTACAAACGATCTAACCCCTCACTCCCAGTTTCTTTATTTTACAGGTATACTAGGAGGACGAGCTCGAGAGGATGGATACTGAAGGCAGTCACTAGGGTGTTGAGTCCACCAGGTTGAGTCAGAGTTCAGTCAAGTCAGTGTCAGAAAATGTCATGCATCATATAGTTTGTTAGTAAAGAATATACATGTAAAGACTTATAAGAGTTTATTACTAAAGTTGAGATATGTAATGAATTCGAATATTAAGTGTGTAAAGCATTATGCATTCTTGATGTTGAATTGGGCATCGGTCCCGTGCATGAGTTCATATATAAGATGAGTTTAATATTATTAGAAAGTTAGAGGCTCAGCGGGATAGTACGGTCTATTCCTTGCTGGTAGCATCTCCCAGATTTGGGATGTTACAAACGCGAAAATCAGAATTTTCTGATTTCAAATATTTTTCTTGGATTAATTAAATAAAATTATTTATTTAATTACCCAATACTTAAAATCTGAAATTTTAACCCAAGAAATCAAATTTCCTTTAATTACCGAATTGACCCCATAACTTTGTATTTTGTTCATTTTGGTCATCAAATTATCAAATACATATTTAAGTGATTCCAAATCAGTCCCAAAATTATTTATACATGTCTAATACACGAAAAATACAAATTGCAACAAAAATCTCAAATTTTTTACAATTGCCGAACAGTCCCTAGTTTTTCCAGGATTTGTAATTTGGTCTTTTTTTGTTCAAAACATGTCAAGATCAAATCCAATCAATCCCAAATTTAACATACATCATATATACATCAAATTACATCACATATATGAAAAGACCCAAATTTGGAAAGGTTATGATCCATAATTTTACAAATTAACTAAAAGATAAAATTAAACAAATTCAATTCTTCAATCCAATCCTTACCACACCAAACAAGTCTCACCACCATGAAACAACTCAAGAATAATTTTAGGTCATCTATGAGTGGCTAAGCAACTCTAGAATGGCAACATCACCATCAAATGGTGATAATTTCATGCATTTTTTATTAACATACATGCTCATATCTTTCAAACATGTTCATAACCTTTTAAATTACATACTTAAAGAGTAGAGAAAATTCTAAGCATAAAAGGTTGAAGCCTAGATACATGGAAATAATTTCCTAGTTGAAGAAAGTTAGAAATTACTTACAAAATCCAAGAATCTGTTTGATGTATTTCCTTTGTTCTTCAAGTTTTCTCTCAACTTTTCTTTGTAATTTATTTTTGTAACTTGTTGTTGTGTAAAATGAAAAATAAAACACTTTTGTATATTACCTCATTTGGCCGAAACTTGTGAAAGAATATCATGATATTTTTTTCAATTTTTGTTTCAAAACATTAAATGAAAAAATGCTTTAAGCTTACTTGTTTCAAATGATAACATTTATCATAAAGTAAACTTTACAAGTGAACCAATAGAATCATGCCATTTCCTAACATTAATCATGGCATAAGATATTTAGTTTTTAATTAATTTAATTATTTAACAATTAAAAAATTAAATAATTAAATAAAAATATCTTAAATATATGTATTATATTTATATTAAATATCTCAAATACATATATTAATGATATATGTCAAATATCATAATTTAACAATTAATTAATGTGTATTTAATAATATCAAATATTAAATACAAAACTGATAAGTGTGATTTGTACCCACTTATTTCGACATCTCTAGCTTATTATTTTGTTATATTTCGAGATATTTAATGTCATTTATAGTTTATTTTCTATTTTTAATTGTAGGAGCATTACTACATGGATCCTGGGACAATTGCACGTGTTTTGGGGACCATATGATACAACATGGGAATACAGGACGAGAACGGGAACATTGGCGCCATGGCGCCACCAACCCCATACAAATTCCAGAGGAATGGGCGCCATGGCGCCCATTATTGTCAAAGGCACCTTGGCGCCACAATTACCAATATCACAGGCGCCAAGTGAAAGCAACAAATGGCGCCAAGGTGCCATTTGAAGGAAAAATTAATGGCGCCATGGTGCCTCAAATCTCTACAATTTCCATACATTTTCCTGAGGCCAACGCGCCCATGCGCCCACTTACAAGCTGCAGCCATCTGGGAGAAAACCTACGAGCTTTAGGATTTCATTTTTAGGGTTTTTAAGATCCCTAATGATACCCAATGACTCCCTGCCTCCACTATAAATATAACAGTTCATCCAACACTCAAGAGGAGGCTAATACACTGCACAAAACACAGAAATAAATATTTTTAGAGATCCAATGAGAGGATTGAAAAGCGAAAAGATGAGATTAATGGGGTGACGTCCGGAGAGGAAGAGATTCAATTCGGGTTTTATCTTATTATTTCGTTCTTAGAACTCTAATGATTTCCATTAGATTCATGACTTATTATTCATTGTTTTATTTTATTGTCATGAACTAACTCCTTAATTCTTGACAATCATGTAATCTATGCTTGAACCTTGTAATTGTTTGTCGATTTTATTATGAAGTTTTATTAATTTATTTATATTCTTTTGAGTTTAATGCTTCTTGATTGTTGGCCACAATTGAAGATGATATATGTTTAGAATCTATCACTCGAGAGAGGGGATTTTGAATAGATCTAGAGAATATAACCTAAGATTTTATATAGTTCGAGAGAATCTGTAGTCCTTCGTTAATATAGAATCACAAAGCGTAATGAGTTGTTAACTATTGGATTTTTATAGAGATATCGAAGTCTGTAGTTGATGATATTTTCACTGATGCTCGAGAGAGGGAGTGGATATTTTAGGTGACAGCTGTTGGGGTTTTGGGCGATGGGCGCAGCGAAAGCGCGGGTTCTGGCGAAATCATATTTTAAAACTTTTTCAAAATACCGAATTAATTATTCAATATATAATATGAATAATTAATTCATATTTCACCAAAACATATTTATTCAATATCAAATATCAACATAAATATGGTGAAAACTCGTGAAACTTTTACGAAAACTATTTTTCCGTAAAAATTGCCTTAAACGCATTTTTGATCGAACCGACTACCCGACACTTATGGAAACTGCCCAGATCAGCTCCAATAGTGTCGAGGTTCATGGGCTGCCCAAACAGTGACGAAATCACTGTTTTCACAGCTGTCACCCGGTTGGCTCAAAATCCACCCGGTAACACCGTTTTTGGCCGTTTTCGCTTATTTCAAGTCGGAAACAATTTCCGACAGTTTTGCCAACTCCCAAAATACATCCATAACATTCATAAGACATTATTTTCATCAAAAAATCGTCAGATATTCCAGATCTGATCTGGGAAGTAAAACAGTCCATTTACATGCTTTAAATCCAATTTTCACAAGACTAAATCAATTAATCTTAATACCAAATCAAGTCACCACATATATGAATCACTCTAGAACAATTCTAGGTATAAAATGAGTGGCTTTTACACTCTAGAATGGCAACTTATTGTCCAATAAAAATTTGAACAAAATTGGAACAAAATTACATTAATTAGTTCCTAAAACACTTCACACATGCTCTTACACTTCCAATATTTGATCTACTACCAAAAGCCCCAATTTTTCTAAAATGAAAGAACCCTGGAACAATTCTAAAACATCAAGAAATAAAACTAATTTTCTAACTCAAAGGAAGTTAAAGATTACTTACTAATCTCCATCTTTCCTATGCTTTCCTAGATGATTTCTTTCACTTTAATGGCTTGAATCATAATTCAAAATCAAAACCCATTTTGTTATGGAGCTCTCGGCAGCAACTTGAATGAACAAGAGAGAGAAAATTTTTTCTCTATTTAAAAAAGATGTTGACCGACCAAAGAGGGCTAATTTTGTCCTTTTAATTTTTTTAATCCAATTAAAATAAAATTACTTTACATAATCAAATCATATTTGAACATTTGTAAAGTTAAATTAATGCATGCCATGTAATCCAATTACATCTCACCATATGTCATTCAAATGATGATAAATGGATAAGAATTAAAATTTTAATTATTTAATTATTTAACAATTAAATAACTAAATAATTAATTAACAATCATATATGTATTTTTATTTACATTAAATAATAAATACATATATTTATGACATGTGTCAAAATCTCATTTGACGAATAATTAATGTGTATCTAATTGTATTATGTATCAAATACAAATACACAATAATTATTAGAGGATAAAATTCCCTAATTGCATGTGTCATCGTTTAACCGATTAAACGATCCGAATTAACTCATTTAATCTGGTGAAGTATAATGAATAATCCGTATTATTCATATCACGTTGACCTCAACGAGTACACTTCATATTGTGGGACTCTCTAAGTTTAGGTCTATCTGTCACGAAAATCCAATTTCGTACCCACTCATAGATTATGACGACCACAAATAATCTCGCTAAACTATGCAAGTCGAGGTCATAACATACGTATAATCTCTCTGTCACAGGTTATCCGTATTATACCTGGGATATAGATGAGAACGTCAAATCCATTCGGTATAATACAGTCGACTTTCAATTTATGATCTCTAAATAACACTAAGAACTAGTTTCTGATGTTATACCACGGCCATGGATTTACTAGATCATAAACATGTGAGGATGCTTATGCCCTGTACACAGGACTGACGGATCCTATCTTGATACGCACTGGATATCATGAGCATCAGTCCACACCCAACGAACAGGCGGAGGTCTGATCATGGATAGATCGTTGACGTGACTGCCATCAAAGTGTGGAGGATAACTCATATATCCACAGTGGTATCTCAAGTCGAAGGACCACTATGCTCGCTCAACTCGAGAAGGTTCCTATTGACGTTGGTGTACCATCTATTAGTAAACCTTCAGTGAGTCGTTCAGTGTCTTATCAAATAAACACCTACATGTCTATACGAGTCTCCCGAGACTCATGGTTCACTGGGATAAACCATCGGACCAAGTTACGATATACGACATGTACTGGTCTCAACGGATTTTACTAACCGACCCGTGTTAGTAAATCTTGACCAGAAACTTTATTTAAGGATATACATCTTATAGTGTGTTTCCCAATGTCAATTACATACTACGTTGTAACTGCGCACTATATCGTAAATCCTAGGGTCTTTGTCTAATAGACACATATCACTAAACCAGATTTAGTTTCGATCTAATCGTAATTAGATTATATCGAATAAGTGTATAAAAGACAAGGGTGCTACCAGTAAAATTACTAATATTATGGAAAATATAATTGCTCGTATTTATGAATCGGACATAAATACGATCCGGATTGGCACTCTGAGCACCAACCCTAACAACAGCTAGGTGAAATCAGGATCTAGAATTTCTATGGTATTAGTTCCTCTTATTTTATTATTTTATATTTTATTTATTTATTAAAATATTTATTAATTATTTTCTAAATAAAGTTAGGATTATCAATTGTAGTACTTAGTGCGAGTTAACGCAATCTCTGTGGGTTCGACACTCTTTCACTGATTTATACTAAAACTTGACACCGTACACTTGCGGTAGGATATAAAATATCACAACAAAAACACATTAATTAGGAAATGATTATTAAGTCCATTCGCATGTATTTTTCGTTTAACCGTTAAACGAATTTTAAATAATCAATATTATTCATAAAAAATTGCCCTAGTGCTCTACGAGTATATTTCACTAGTGAGACTCTCTAGATTCAAGTATATCCGTCATGAAATCAAATTTTGTGTCCATAATTCACCCACCCGTAAATTATGATGAACACAGATATAGGTCGATGTCATAGCATACGTATAATCCATCTGTCACAAGTATCCGTATTACGGCAGAGATATAGATATAAACGTCAAATCTCTATAGATATAATCACGTCGACGTTTCTATTAGAAATCCCTTACTAACACTTAGAACTAATTTCTACAGTGTACCACGGGCCCATGGATTTAACTGATTTCTAATTCCATATTGAATACATATGCTCTGTAAACAGAACTGATGGATCCTATCTTGATACACACAGGATATCATGAGCATCGGTCCACACTCAATGAACTG
Source organism: Zanthoxylum bungeanum (assembly GCA_019454045.1). Taxonomy (NCBI): domain Eukaryota; kingdom Viridiplantae; phylum Streptophyta; class Magnoliopsida; order Sapindales; family Rutaceae; genus Zanthoxylum; species Zanthoxylum bungeanum. The sequence continues at coordinate 39,007 of SKCR01044351.1, forward strand.
GCGGAGGTATAATCTAAATAGATCGGTGACGTGACTGCCATCTAAGTATGGAGGATAACTCATATATCCACAGTGGTATCTCAAGTCAAAGAATCATTATGCTCACTCAACCCGAGAGGATTCTTATTGAAGTTGGTGTACCATCAATTACGAATCTTCGGTGAGTCGTTCACTGTTTATCCTCTATAAACACCTATACGTCTATACGAGTCTCAACGACTCATGGTTCATTGAGAAACCATCCGAATCCAAGATTCCAATATACGACATGTACCAGTCTCAACGGGTTTACTTTACTGACCAAGTAGTGTAAACTTTGACCAAGAACTGTCTAATAATGACAACGTCATGATACAATTCAATGGCAATTGTGACGCTTTTGCAACAGTATCATAACTAATCATTCTAACGTCCGTTACATCTTTACTATATAAAAGAGAATGTTATTGTTAGGGTTTTCACAAAGGAGCAGCGGAAGCGCGCGGTTCGGGCGAAATTGTAAATTTAAAACTGTTAAAGTTACCGAATAAATTATTCAATATCCAATATGAATAATTCATTCAAATTTCACCTAAATATATTTATTCGATATCAAATAACGTTATAAATAAGTTAGAAACACTACGAAAATTTTATGAAAATATTTTTCCGCAAAATGGCATAAAATACGTTTTTGTCCGAACCAAACAACCAACACACATAGGGGTGCCTAGGGCAGCTCCAATATTTATTGGGCAGTTCATGGGCTACCCAAACAGTGACCAATTCAATGTTTGGACAGTGGACACCCGGTAAGCCTAAAACTCACCCGGTAACGTCGTTTTTCGCATATTTCAACTCCGAAACAATTTCCGGAAATTATTCCAATATCCAAAACACATCCAATACATTCATACAACATACTTTTCATCACTAAAATTACAGAAATTCTAGATCTGATTTGGTAACCAAAAATATCATTTTTCATGCTTTAAATCCAAATTTCTCAATATTAATCATATTAATACTTACACCAACCAAAGTCTCCATAAATGAAGAACTCAAGAAAAATTATTGGAGTTACAAGAGTGGTCATAACACTCTAAAATTGCAACAAGTCATCAAATGACAAATTTGAACTAATATTACACTAATATTATCTAATCTTACTTCAAACATGCATCTAGCCTCCAAATCCATCCTCCAAATAAAAAAGCCTCAAAATATAAGAAAGGAAGAAACCCTAGAACTTGTCTAGATGCTCAAGAACAAGAAACAAACTTTCTAAGTTTAAGAGTTATGAAGATTACCTCCAAATCTCCTAATGTCCTTAAACTTTTTCTGGATTTCTTCACTTTCTTCCTTGTTTCTTCAAACAAATTTTGGGAACTTTTCTTTCTTCAAGGGTTTGGCCATGGAGGTTCTTAAAATGAGACAATAAAATTTTCTCACTTCAAAAAACAAGCATAACCGACTTGGGGGGAATAAGGATATTTTGGTCTTTAGGTCAATTAATCTAATTAATTAATAAAAATAAGCTTTAAGTTAACAAATCTAATTTGTAAACTTTAAGCTTAATAAAATTATACCACATGTAACCAATAATAATCAAACATATTGCATAACAATTATGTAATATTGATATAATTTAATTATCTAGATTTTTAGCATTTAAAGACCTAAATAATTAATTAATGCGTTTATTATTATATATGTATTTTTATTTACATTAAATAACAAATAAATATATTAATGGCATGTGTCAAAATCTTATTTGACAATTAATTAATATGTATCAAATCAAATTTTGTATCAAATACAAATATACATTAATTATTAATTTACCGAAATGCCCATAATGCATGTATTTTCGTTTAACCGTTTAAACGATTCGAATTAACTCATTTAATTCGGTGAAGTATTATCAATAATCTGTATTATTCATAACGCGTTGTCCAATTGCTCAACGAGTACACTTCATATTATGAGACTCTCTAAGTTTAGGTTTATCCATCACATAATCCAATTTCGTGTCCATAATTCACCCACTCATGAATTATGACGACCACAGATAATCTCGCTAAACTATGCAAGTCGAGGTCATTGCATACGTTTAACCCCTCTGTCATAGGCTATCAATATTATACCGGGGATATAGATAAGAACGTCAAATCCCTAAGGTATAATATAGTCGACTTTTAAATTTACGATATCTAAATAACACTCGGAACTCGCTTCCGAAGTATACCACGGTCATGGATTTACTAGATCACAAATACGTATATGATACTTATGCCCTGTACACAGGACTGACGGATTCTATCTGATACTCACAGGATATCATGAGCATCAGTCCACACCCAATGAACATGTGGAGGTCTGATCTAAATATATCGGTGACGCGACTGCCATCAAAGTGTGGAGGATATCTCATATATCCACAGTGATATCTCAAGTCGAAGGACCACTATGTTACTCGACTCAAGAAGATTCCTATTGACGTTGGTGTACCATCTATTAGGAAATCTTAGGTGAGTTATTCAGTGTTTATCAAATAAACACCTACACGTCTATACGAGTCTCCCAAGACTCATGGTTCATTGGGATAAACCATCGGAAAAAGTCTCGAAATACGACATGTACTGGTCTCAGCGGATTTTACTAACCGACTCGTGTTAGTAAATCTTGACCATGAACTTTATTTGATAATATACTTCTAGTAGTGACAATTCCCAATGTCAGTTACAAACTACTTTGTAACTGCGCACTACAAAATATATTGTCGGGTCTTTGTCTAATATATACATATCACTAAACCATATTTAGTTTCAATCTAATCGTAATTAGATCGAATATGTATATAAAAGCAAGAAGTACTACCATAATTAAGTAATATTATGGAAAAAATAATTATTCGTATTCATGAATCAAACATAAATACGATACGGATTGGCACTTCGAGCACCAATCCTAACAGTTATATAATAGAAACTGTTTATTTTATTCATAATAAAATGTTACATTAGTATTTACAAGGAAATACATAATAAAATTGGCGCTTTGAGCACCAACCCTAATAGGAAGGAATCTTGCTAGTATTGGAATCAAGATTGGATCTTGGAGTCAAGCTTGCAAACCTTGAAAGTTCTCCAACCATTTCAACAAAGAGAATGAGATTGGATTTTTACATCAAGCTTACTAGGTAAGTTTGAACTTCTCTTAAGCTATGTTCTTCATTAGTGAGTTTTCATTAGTGAGACATATAGTGATGAATTATGTATTGGATGCATGATTACATAGTTTAAAATTGAAATAAGGCTAATTAATTGTGTTAGGATGCTTTGGATACACAATATACTTGTAACTGGGTCAAAATATTTATGTTAGACATAGATATAAAATTAGAGTTTAAAACTCTAGATAATAGCTTAGAGCTAAGGCTAACATTCTAGAATCACTTGACCACATTTGGGTGACGTAGAATTGTTCATGAGTCACTTCATTGTGGGATTCTAATTTGCTTTGTGTTTTGGATTCAAAATTTACGCAAATACGTATTTAGAATAAATTTATATTTTTGTAAAATATTTGCAATTTTGAAAAATTTTATTTTTGTTCTATAACATGTGTTGATATTGATTTTGATGTAAAAATTAATTTTGGGTGTTTTTGAAAATATTTAGGGTATGTTAGAATCAATTAGGGTTAAAAACCCTATTGCCTTCAGCTCTCTGTTTCCAGAGAGTTGAAGGGCTGAAGGAAACTTTACAAAACAAATAAAAAAAGGGCACTTGAGCTGGGCGCTGCAGTGCCCGAGCGCACTGTAGCGCGTACAGTGCATGCGTGCACGGTACGCGCTACGCGTGCTGAATCTTATTTTTTTTCCCGTTTTTGAGTTTTCAGACTCCGATTCAGCCCCGGTTTTTTCCTATACACTTGTATTGTAATTGAATGTAATATTTTATTAAATAATTTAAAATTATATCCATACCTGATATCCATGGGTTAGATCCACCATAGGGGTTCCACATCTGCCCTAACAATGTTTTCATACCATGTGTACAATTGCGATTAATAAGAATATTACTTGTAAAGATCTCAGTTTTAATATTGTGTGAGACCCTTCAGATTATTTCAATCTCACGTTTTACCCTTTAAACTCTTGTCTGCTTCTCAAAACTTAGAATTGATGATCTCTATCTTAGAGTGTTATTGAAGGATTATGAGAGATTCGTTCCAAAAAGGTCTTCTTTGGAAAAATGAATTGAATCAAAGTCAATTCGAGAAAAGAGAAAGATCATTATATATTAATATCACATTGGCTTGTATTCACTGGTCGACCAATTATATTGTTTCATGTGATCAAACATGATTTTGAATACAAAATAAATATTACATTCGAAAAGAGATCGAGATAGATGTAATATGATAAATGATCTATGATACTGCATACTTAATTCACTATAGTTCTATTCATTGTTTGAGTAGTTATATATTCCTAACAGATGTATAGCAAGTGAGCTTTCAAAGTATGTTGGTCGCACGACACAATTGCTAAGTACAAATTATTCTTATAGAGATAATAAAAATTGTTGATCTCACCATGTATGAGTGAGAGATGTTAGAAAATGTTCATGGAAACATATGGTACACTCATGATGGTAACATTGTTTGAGGGGTTTGAGAAAGTCATTAAACTTCCAAATAAATGTGAATAAATAATAATTAAATCTTCCAAATGTATATGATTAAATACAAACTTGACTTCCTCTTCTATATAAATATGAGCATTTCTCTTTGAGATAAGCAATAAATTAAATTTTACTACCAATATTTTTACGAGAAGTAAGATACATAATTGTGTTGTGAAATACTTATATTTATTTCAATTTTTTTGAGAATAAATTTAGGATTAATAATACGATTAGATTTTAAGTAAACCATTTATGGATTTGTTGAATAAAATTATAAGGGATGATGTTCGTAAGTATCTTAATAATTGAACATCTCACAATCACACAAGCAATGAATGAACCAGACAGAACAGCTTCTGCTTCTTCTCATCATCATCAGGTTTCATTTTTACTTGTATTTCTCTGCTTTATATGCGTTTCTTCAGCTCCAGAACCAGTTGGGTACGGCTACTCTGTTCGATCAGCCTCCGTTGACTCCTCATTGAAGTCGTTGACTGCTGAACTTGGCCTCATCAGGGCCTCCTCTGTTTACGGACCTGATATTCAGAGCCTCACTCTTTTTGCCAGGTTTTTAAATTCATAACTCAAGTCATTGTATGATTATTTGTTTTCTAATTTGAGAATTTAAGATATATTGATATGATTTTGTTCTATTTCTATTTCAGCTTTGAGACAAAAGAGCGTTTGAGAATTCGAATAACAGATTCCAAAACACAAAGATGGGAAATCCCACAAGAGATCATCCCCCGCCAATCTTATTCCACTCACCGTTCTCTGCCGGAAAACCACCTAAACTCGCCGGAAAACCACCAAACAAGACTGGAAAACCACTTTCTCTCATACCCCACCTCAGACTTGGTCTTCACCCTCCATAACACCACCCCATTTGGCTTCTCCGTCTCCCGGAGATCCTCTGGTGAGACTCTTTTCGACGCATCACCTAATCCTTCAGATTCTGGCACATTCTTGGTGTTTAAGGATCAGTACATTCAACTATCATCAGCAATACCAAAGGAAAGGTCTCATCTTTATGGAATTGGAGAGCACACAAAGAAGTCATTCAAGTTGACTCCTAATGACACTTTAACTTTGTGGAATGCTGACTTGGGATCAGCAAATGTTGATGTTAATCTCTATGGCTCTCACCCTTTTCACATTGATGTGAGATCCCCCAAGGGGACAACTCATGGTGTTTTGCTGCTTAACAGCAATGGCATGGATGTTCTTTACACTGGTGATAGGATTACTTATAAGGTTATTGGTGGAATTATTGATTTGTATTTTTTCGCCGGGCCTTTACCAGGTTCAGTGATACAACAATATACTGAGTTAATTGGTCGGCCTGCCCCTATGCCATATTGGTCCTTTGGTATGTTTTCTGTGAACACTTGCTTATTTTGTTTTGATATGTTATGCTGATATTGATGTATAACAAAACTTTGACAATTAGAAAAGAACTGTAAACTAAGAGTAATGATATTTGTATAAATGGAAGACAAAATGGTGACAAAACTTAATCTTTTAACGCTGAGTACCGGTACTTTGTGATTGAATTTTGTCACCCTTTTGTCACCTCTTTGTACAATTATCATTTTTTGTAAACAAATGGAGATGAATCAATACTATGGATTTGGAGTAAATTAGTAGTAAGTTTCTGATTTTCTCCAAAGGCTTGTTTGAAATCATACTATGTGTGTTACACATTGTTGGCCTTATACCACTGAGTTATGTTGCAGAAGAAGTTTGAGAAATTGAATATTTAAACTATTCTTATATTACTTCGTTAGCTTGGTACAACTAATCAGATACAGGGTGAAGCAAGTTATCGATTGATTAGAAGTCATAAGTTTTGTTCATTTTAAAGGATTCTTCTGTCTGCCCTCGGATTTGTTTCATCTCTTGGTTTGAAATTGTCCTAAGCTAGATTTTATTCTTACCTGTCTTAATGTTTAGGATTTCATCAATGTCGATGGGGTTACAAAAATGTGTCAGATCTTGAGGCTGTAGTTGCTGGCTATGCAAAAGCCGGTATCCCTCTCGAGGTTATGTGGACAGATATAGATTATATGGATTTGTACAAGGATTTCACTCTTGATCCCATCAACTTTCCAGTGAAGTTGATGAAAACGTTTGTAGATACACTTCATCAGAATGGTCAGAAATATGTGCTCATCTTGGATCCTGGTATGTAGTTATAGACACCAAATTCTCTCACTGCAGAAACTTTTTTTGTTTATATATCTTGTTAGACAAAACAACCCATGCAAAGCTTATTATGACACAACAATGAATTTATCAAGATGCCTATCTAACAGGTATCAATGTGAATAACACTTATGGAACCTTCATTAGAGGAATGAAAGCTGATATCTTCATAAAACGTGACAGTGCCCCTTACCTAGGCGAAGTTTGGCCTGGAAAAGTCTACTTCCCTGATTTTTTAAATCCTGCCACTGCTACCTTTTGGAAAGGTGAGATCCAGATGTTTCGAGATATTCTTCCCATGGATGGTCTTTGGCTTGACATGAATGAGTTATCTAATTTCATAACTTCCCTTCCCACACCACATTCTACCCTTGATGATCCTCCCTACAAGATAAATAATAATGGATTACAGCGACCAATTAATAATAAAACTGTTCCAGCAACAGCTCTACACTATGGGAACCTTACAGAATATAATTCCCATAACCTATATGGACTCCTCGAAGCCAAAGCGACTCGTGCAGCTTTGATCAGTGCCAATGGCAAAAGACCATTTATACTTTCTAGATCAACTTTTGTTAGCTCTGGAAAGTACACAGCTCATTGGACTGGAGACAACGCTGCCACGTGGAACGATTTAGCATACTCCATTCCATCCATTTTGAATTTTGGACTCTTCGGAATCCCAATGGTTGGAGCTGATATTTGTGGCTTTTCTGGAGATACAAATGAAGAACTCTGTCAGCGATGGATTCAAGTAAGGCAAAATATGTTCGCAATCTATCATATTTTGACACTACAAATAAAATGGAAAATGCACCAAAAATTACTATTTCTATGAGCAATGCAATCCTAGTCCCATTTTAGTGAAATTAGATTTTTCTTTCTTTCTTTATTTGGTTAATGAAGTGTTTATGCAGCTAGTTTCAAAATCTTTTCCGAATGCAGCTAGGGGCCTTTTACCCCTTTGCAAGAGATCACTCTGAAAAGAATTCGATACGCCAGGAACTCTACCTCTGGGATACAGTTGCTGCAACAGCCAGGAAAGTGCTTGGGCTTCGCTATACGCTACTCCCATACTTCTACACATTAATGTATGAAGCTCATACAAAAGGGACCCCCATTGCACGACCCCTGTTCTTTTCGTTTCCCCAAGATGTCAAAACTTACGGAATAGATACACAGTTTCTGATTGGCAAAGGTGTTATGGTATCACCTGTATTGAAGTCAGGAGCAGTTTCAGTGGATGCATACTTCCCGCGTGGAAACTGGTTTGATCTCTTCAACTATTCAAGTTCACTGAGTCTAAATTCAGGAAACCAAATAATACTTGATGCACCACCTGATCATATAAATGTGCATATTCGAGAAGGTAACATTTTGGCCTTGCAAGGAGAGTCCATGACAACTAAAGCTGCACGGAAGACGCCATTCCAACTCTTAGTGGTTGTGAGCTGTAAGGGATCTAGCAGTGGAGAAGTTTTCCTGGATGATGGTGAAAAAGTGGAGATAGGCAAAGAGAGGGGCACCTGGACTTCGGTGCGATTTTATAGCCAATTGGTAAAAAATTATGTTACTGTTAGATCAGAGGTTCTGAATGGTGATTTTGCTCTGAATCAGAAATGGATCATCGACAAAGTGACATTTATAGGTCTAGAAAAGTTCAAGGGATTGAAGGGGCATAAGTTGAGCACTACCACAGGAACAAAGTTTATTAAAAACTATTCAGTGATCAATAATGCACAATTTCTTATAGTAGAGATTTCAAAGCTATCATTACTCATTGGAGAAGAGTTCAAGTTGGAACTGGAACTCACCAAGTAACCAGAGAGGGGCTGTTAAAGACAAAACATTGCTGGTAATAAATAAATGCAGGCAATTATCATGGAGGTTCAACAAGTGCTCAATGAAGATTGTACTAGATCTAATTTGTGAATCACATTCTCTGGCTTGTCAAAGTCATGTAACTTTTTCCAATAAAAATATGTATTCCATTTAGTTTCTTTCATGAATCTTGCAAATGTGTGTGTAGCTCATCACTTTAGTCAAATGCAAACTATTTGGGGAAACATCAGATACGTGGCCAACCACATTCTAAAGGGGATTTAGATCCCGCGTCAGGGCCTAACAACAGAGTCTATTATCAGAGTTTGGTACAAAACCTGTTATCAGAGTCTCGTACAAAACCTATCATCAAAG
>SKCR01044352.1:0-78710 GCA_019454045.1 Zanthoxylum bungeanum
TTTATAAAGAAAGAGATAAACAACAAAATGGTTCAATCAGAGTAGCAACTTCATTAATAGCCGCTGCCTTGATTTTGGATTGCAGCTTACTGCATTTCTTAAAAGTGATGGCCATCAAGACTCAATAAGGGTCACCTATGAAAGTTCTAGAATTTAAATTTCAATGACTTTAAGACACGGCTATAAATGACTGAGATGACCAAAGATCCTAACATCAGATGTAAGAAACAGTCACCCCTGTTGGGTGTGCAAACAAAGTCCCAAAGTCCCACATTGGTTAGATATGGGGAAGATCATGGGTATATAAGGATGGACATGTATCTTCATTGGTATGAGGCCTTTTGGGTATAACTCAAGAGCAAATCCATGAGGGCTTAGGCCCAAAGTGGACAATATCATACCAATGTGGAGATAAGTGATGTCTTAGGTTTCCTTACAGTGGTATCAGAGCCATGCCCCGGAGTTAGCCATGTGGATGAATCCTCGGAATACCGAACAAAGGTGGTGAGCCCCGATCGTGATCCGTGAGTGCTCGGTTAGACAGGCGGTGTGCTCTGGTCTTCATGGAGTGGACGGATGAAATGATCGTTTGAGGGGAGACTCAATTGTCCTTTGTGGTCCTTTGTTCGAGGGGAGGATTGTTGGGTGTGCAAACAAAGTCCCAAAGTCCCACATTGGTTAGATATGGGGAAGATCATGGGTATATAAGGATGGACATGTATCTTCATTGGTATGAGGCCTTTTGGGTATAACCCAAGAGCAAATCCATGAGGGCTTAGGCCCAAAGTGGACAATATCATACCAATGTGGAGATAAGTGATGTCTTAGGTTTCCTTACAACCCCATTTTCAATAGTTACGTGGTTCGGCAAGTTTGCCTTCATCCAGTTTGTCACAAAAGATGAATGAATTTCATTTTTCCAGTTGTCTACATCATACAATTTTTTTGATCTTAGTATCTCTAGAAAACAAAAGAAAAGCAATTATTATGTAGATTTATGGATTAATTTTGTTCCTTTTTTTTTTTTTTTTTTTTTTTTTTTAAATTGGCTTCTTTTCGTTTTCCTCAAGAAGCCAATATACAACAGTGTTGCATTTTGGAGGAGTCATTTTTGGAAGCTGTTTTACTGTGTTACGGGATTCAGCTTGTGGGGCTGCTATCTTAACTATTATGTACACATAATTTTAATTAATAGAAATCGAAAACACACCAATTTAGCAATTCGAGTCATCTATCTCTTCCCCAAATCAATGATTAAAGACTGAAACACGTGTTTTTATTTAATATTTTCAACGGTTTGAGCGTTCATGGCCAATATTTACTAAACTCTGATTTTAGTACAATGCGTTTTGATCTGTTTTCACAAGAAATTTGAACTAAAAGTTCCGCATATTTTCTGTATGAAAAAAAAAGAAGAAAAACTTCATTACGCAGGCTGGAAGAAAAAAAGAAATTACTAATAAATAAGTATCTTGTTCAAAAAGAGCTAATATGTTTGTTCATCTTCTCTTCTCTAACAGCTAAAAAAATTCCCACGTCAAAAGTATGACGAGTTATGGTAAGTTTTTTTTTATAGGATTTGATATTTATAATTCCCACTAAAAAGTGTCACACAATCACACATAAAAAATTCCTTCAAAATAATTAAATATTTTCATACCATAAGACTTTTTATTACTTGTTTAATATCCTGATTGAATATCACTATATTTAGACACTCTCTTCCAAAAAAATTTAATAGTCTTAATGGAATACCGCAATACTTATTAAATTATTTAAAAATATTAACTGAATACCACGATACTTATTTAACTCAAAATAATCTTTTAAAATCTCAATTAAATACACCCCTAAATATTGTATTTGAGTTAAAATTATGGTGTACTTACATTCTTTAGAATAATGTTAAGTAAAGAAATATTTCATTAATCTTCAACTAAGGGTGAGCAAAACCGGTTTCGGTTCCGGTTATACCCGGGAAAAATCGGTTCTTAACTAAGTGGAACCGGAACCTACCCAATTAAATAGGGTACCCTATTATTCGGTTTCAATTCGGTTCCGGTCCGGTTCCGAATTACCCTATTTATATAACTTTGTCAAACTTTAAAAATTGAAACTGCCAAAAAAAAAAACTAGATAATGCATGAACAAATCATACTTCCAGTTTCCAATAGACAAGAAAACAGAATGCATAAAAATCATGTAACTGCAATAAGTCTAATGGAAAACTGAATGACTAGTCGCCGGTGAAAAATCTCTTAAGTTCACAGCCAGAGCAATAAGGTTCTGCATAAGGCGATTACCTTGTACTCAGACTAAGCTTAAAGGGCATGATGTGAAATATTGGGTTTGGTTAGCAAGGGCATCTGTTACAGCCTTTTAACAGAAGATTGGTTTTTCTTTTGATTGTTAATATGGCAAATCAAAAAATCTATGCACCTTCACCATTCACAAAAGGAAACCACTAGATTTATTTCCTGACTTAGGTCAGTCCTCAAGTGATTCATTGCTGTGGCGCTCCATTCGTATAATGTCTACTAGATCCTGGACAACTTCAGACATTGGTGGCCTGAATTCACGCTCAGACTGCAAAATACACTTGGGAGGTTAGATGGTGAAATGCCAATGGTCTAAGATCATGTACATTGTAAAAAAGAATCATTAGAATCCGGTTCTAAATTCGGTTCCGGTTCCGGTTCTATGGTCCGGTTCCGGTTCCGGTTATTCTGGAACCAGAACCGGACCGATTAAAAATCGATTCCATGTATTTGGAACCGGAACCGGACCGATTACAACCGGTTCCGGTTCCAAACCCGGATTTTCGGTCCGGTTCCAATCGATTCCGTATCTACCCGGAACCGGTGCTCCCTATGTTCAACTAAAAAAATATATATCTCCATGTGCTTTTAGTTTGATGCAAAGTGCGACTGAAATGAGAGGGAAAACAAGAAAAGGGCACAAAGCCGCGCAACCAAAAAATAATAATAATAAAAAGAAATTAATGTTATTATATTACAATAGAAGGGAAAAAAAACACTCAGAAGCTGCTGTTACACCGTCTTGTTCGATGGAGGTTCCTCATTGGAGCTTACAGAAATGATTCAATCCTCCTCCTCCCCACCTTCCCATGCGGACATAAATCCCCATAAACTCTATATTATGAAAAAAGGGATGCGGGTTAAAAAGGACCAGTATTGTCCCTCATCCTTTTTGCACCTTTCATTTAAGAACGGACAATTCGAGATATGTAGTTGCAAAAGTGAAGTAGGAAGGCCCTTCTCTGGAAAGTATTTGAGCTTCGGACAATTAGAAAGACTGAGAAATCTCAATGAAGTGAGGTTTTCACCAACTGAAAATAGACGTTCCAGATTTCGAAATCCGGAAATCTTCAATTCGGTTAGAGAGGCAGGAAACAGTGGAGATGACACTATATCTGGACATTCTCCAGTGATGTCGAGTCGTCTGAGAGAGGAGAATATGTTCAATCCCCTCTCAAGAATTACCTCGCAAATATTATTACCATTAATCTTAAGTGAACAAAGGTTGGTGGGAAAGCCGTCCGTGGGGAAGGATACTATGCTCGGAACATCTTTTATATTTAAATGTTCAAGAGAGGTGAAATTGTGCATGCAGTTGGGTAATGCCTCCAATTTCTCACAATCCCATATCTCGAGCTTAGTGAGTTTTGTAGAAGGCAATCCTCCTTCAGGAAAGGACACAAGCCTTGGACAAGAACTTATAGTGATCTCTTGAAGGTGGCAGAGCATATGCAAACCATCAGGTAAACCTATCAGATTTTTACATCTTTTAATAATGATTTTTTCAAGAGAGGTATTGTCCAATCTTTCAGCTATTGACTCCAGCTTTAAACATCCACTAACATCAAGCAACTTAAGAGTCTTGGGTAAATTGCCACTCGGTGACAAGAAAGCAAGCTCCGAGCAGTATCCAATATTTCCAACAGCAAGTGTAACAGGTAACTCGTTTTCCGAGAATAAGGATGTGAGAGATGGACAATCGGCAATCCACAAGTATTCAATAAGAGAGGTGTACCTTCTGCTGCAGCTATGGATGTCCTGTTCCCCAGTCAAAGTCCTTAAATTCTCACAAGAATAGACCCTCAACTGCTTAAGGCTCCGTGGTAGCTGGACTCTGGCAATATATGTCAAAGACTTGCAGAAGGAAATATCCAGACTTTTAAAAGATGTATTGCTATCGAGCATCCATGCCTCAGGTAAGGATTCCAGTGCATTGCAATTATTAATTACAATTGTTGTCAACTGGGAAGGCAGAGCAGCCTCTGGAATGGAAACAAGTGAATTGCAGTATGCGATGCGTATCTCAAAAAGTGAACGGATGCTGAACAGTGCTTGTGGTAGCTTCAGAAGTCCTTGGCAACTCTTTAATTCAAAATATTGAAGTCTGCACAGCAAACCTTGCTGTTGTTGATCATGTTCTTCCTCTGCCACCAAGGAAAGAAGTTGGGAACAGCTTATAATCTCAAACCGATTAATGGAGCTAATGTCGTGCAGTAACTGACTTCCATTCTGCCATAAATAGGTTAGCTTACCCATATTTGTAATTCTCAATTTTTCTAATTTTGGTAGCCCTTGTTCAAGAAGCCAAGCTGGAATCACTTCACTTGACATATCTGCAAAAACAATAGAATTCAGAGAGCTGAGGTTGATTGGGTTTCTGCACACCACCTTCTTACTTCCGTCAAAAATTAGTTGCCTAGGAGCTGAATGACTTGGAATTGAGACCAGCAATTCTTCACACTGTTTAACGACAAGCCTCTCCAATGAAGGAAGACGTTCTGGCAATGCTCCTTGCAGTTTACAACAATATACAAGAGAAAGCTCTCGCAAGTTAGGAAAGCTAACAACATCTTCACCAAATCCATGAGGAATCCAGTCTTGCCATTCTAGCATACCGTAAAAAGCAAGTCTCTCCAGTGATCGAAAAGGCACTGAGCAGCCGTTTCCATAAAACTCTGGTCCAACAGTTCTCACTCTAGCCATTCCACTTATCTCAAGGTACTTTAGAGAAGGTAGTTGTCCAACTGATGGCAGAGAAGTACACATGTCACAATCATAAAATCTTAGGAGCTCTAAATTTGACAATGAAGAATCACCCAACCAAGTTGGAAATTTCATACCACCATAGCCTCCGATGGTGAGCTCTTTCAGATTTTGATGAGGTTTTAGCATGTCAAGCACTCGTGTGTCAATTCCTGACTCCCTTTCATTGCTTCCACGACACCATTCAAGTAATAAAGCTTTAAGATTCGCTTTTCTATTTAACTGCCCCTCACTCGCATCACCAGCATGTTTTACATTCTCCAACCTCGAAATTGTGAGTGATCCCTGAAGATGCACCAAGGACTTCAACTCTTGTAAACCAGAACCAGTCTCTTTTCCCACAACAAAACTACACAATGTTCTGAGACAAGTCAATTTACCAATTCTCAATGGCATTTCCTCCAAAAAAGGTACATGAGAATTGTTAAGATGATGCAACTTGATTAGGTTTCCCATATCCACACACAACTTCTTAAGCCCATAACAGCGATCCACTTAACTGAGTGTAAATTGTAAAGTGTGTTTACCGATTCAGGCAAGGTTTCAATTGCGGTATCGGATAGGTTAAGAAATCGTAAATGTTTCAAGTTAGCAATTGAGTTTGGGATCTCGTCGAATAGATACCCACTCAAAGATAACACCCTTAACCGTCGTTGTTTCAACAACATATCAAGGGTGCTACTAGCCAAAAAACCCCATTTGGTAACAGGAAAAACTACTGGCAGAAAGGTTCTCAAATGTTTGACCTCATAAAAGGCCTCAAACCTTTTATCACCATCGAACTTTCCAAGCTTGTATGATAAATGACGAAGATTTCTTGAAATTTTTGGTTGCTTGTTACCTTCTATTGTGTCCTCCAATCTGAAGTATGTTTCCCCCGCTGCCCATTGAGCAAGATCATTGATGAGATCATGCATCACAAATTGGGATGTATCACTGCTTGATTGTTGAAAGAATGACCTTGAATGCAGCTCCTGAAAAAACATGTGGCCCAAATCTTGCATTTGCTCCTCAGTATCTTCATGATACAATAAACCTTCAGCCATCCACAATAAAATTATTTCATCTTCATGAAATTCATAATCCTTTGGGAACAAGGAGCAGTATGAAAAGCACCGTTTTAATTTTGGAGAAAGATAATGATAGCTCATTTTAAGAGCTGGTAATATGTCACAGTTCTCCTCCGGTAAATCCCATATCTTGCTATTGAGCACACTTTTCCAGTCATCTGGGTCGTTTTTTCCGCGAAGAAGGCCTGCAAGAGTTTTTGCTGCCAAGGGCAATCCGTTGCATTTGATCACTATCTTCTCGCCCACATCCTTCAAAGATTGATGCATGCTGAAATCTCTTGTCCCCAAGCAGTGTTGAGTGAACACTCGCAAGCAATCTTCTTCTGTCAACTCTTTCAAGGGAAAATATTGAACAGTCCCCATGATTTCGGCAACCCGTTGATTGCGAGTTGTGACAACAATCTTACTTCCTGGTGCGCCATCTTCAAATGGAAGGCTCAGGCTAATCCAATCATTGTAATTTTGATTCCAAACATCATCTAGAACGAGAAAAAATTTCTTTCGAGACAATTGCTTCATCAGCTTCTGTTGAAGCAAACCCAGCTCATCATCTTCGTTGACAGGCTGATCATCATCAGTGGCAATGAACCTTAGAATTGTTTTTGTGAGTTTGTAAACGTCAAAGTCATCAGAGACACAAGTCCATGCTTTTAGATCAAAATGCCGTTGTACTCGATCATCATTATAGACAAGCTGAGCAAGAGTTGTCTTTCCCATCCCGCCCATTGCGATAATAGATATGACAGAGAATCCATCATCACTTCTTAAATCATCCCTCAGCAAACATTCAACAAGCTCATTCTTTTCTTTTTCCCTGCCATATACTTTGGTTTCATTCACCAAATGGACTGTAGGTAATCTTTGTCGTCCTTTTCTAGACTTCCCGCCAGAGTATTCCTTCAAGTCCAATTGGTCTTTCTGTGTCACAATCTCTTCAAATCTTGCATTGATCTCCTTTATTTTGGACGTTATTGAGGAGTCGAACTTAATCGATTGAAGAGTGCATCCGGTGCAGCAAGTGGAAATGAGCTTGCGAAACTTACTCGAACCTTGTTCTTCAAGCAGCAACTTCCTCCGCAAAGCCTCAGTTTCAAACTCATCCAACAGGTCCTCAACATCATAAGCCAAGTTCCGAAGCTCGTCTAGCCACATCTTCACAGGCACCTCCTTGATCTGCTTATCTTCAGCATCATCAAGCACCGCCTTAATCTTTCCAGCATTCGCTCCCACTTCATCATTTCATTATGGATCTTCTCTTTGCGTGCAAACAGCCCAAGTACCTCTGAAGATAACTTCTTGATCAGCAACTCAACTGTCGCCGTGAGCATCGCCTCTCCGATGATTGACATCTTTTTTTTTTTTTGAAAGAAACAAAGCAGATTATGGAAAATGAAGGGGAAAAGAAATCTGCAGGAATTTGATAGTCTTGTTTGTGAACAGTCAAGCAATCAAAAAAACATTAATGCAACCAACTCCACAGGCACCAAACTCAATACCACCGACACTTCTTAAAAAATAATAATAATAAAGAGAAATTATTATTTAGGAGTCTGGTTATTGTTAGAATTAGAAAAAGGAAAATACCATTAACAATTCATTTTTAAAAAAATGATGGGAAAATTTAAAAGTAATTAATATTTTAATATATTTTTTTATATTTTTCATAATTTGATGTGAAAATGTTTCTAAAATGAATATTTAATGAGTATTATTATGATACTAATTAACATGACCTTTTGAAAAATATAAATAATTCACATTCCTCTATTTCCATTACCATAAACACACCATTAGTGTTTTTATAACTCTAGGAAAACATTAATGCAACAAACCCCACATGCAGCAAATCCAATACCACCAGCATTCATTAGCGATCAATTTTTAGTAAGTTTTCATATCATTTTTATAGGGAATGTAAAAAATTGTCAAAATATTAATTACTTTTTCATTTTTCCTATAAAAATTTTCCTAAAATGGATCCTTAACAAGTACCCTAAGGGCACTCATTAGCATTTCCCATAGAGAAATTATTATTTAGGTTCAGTTTGTTGTTTAATATTTAGTGTTGGGATTAAAAAAATGTGGTGATTGAACGTTCATTTATAAACAGTATTATGAAATTTAAATAATAATTATAATGTATTTTTTTAATATTTTGATGATGGAAAAAAGTTAAAATTTATAATATTCAATTTTTCAAATAAATCACGATTAAATACTCATAATTTCTTATCATTAACCAAATACTTAAAAATTAGTTTGAATCAAAACATAATTTTATCACATCACCACAAGTCAAGCCACAATATCTTTAATTAAACATTAATTTTGTATTTTATATTTTTTTTAAATGAAATTCATTCATAAAACTATAGCAAAGCAGATACAAAAGGTGTGAAAACTTCCTTCCAAATACCACAAAATTACTTGACAAAGCAATTCTAACTAAATCATGCGCGATCACTACGTAGACTCTAGGTATAAACTGAACTAAAATATTGTTCGAGTTAACAATTGCTTTTTGGATGTCACTAATCACCCAAGCAATTTTTTTTTTTGCACTATGCATCTTTCCCAGCACCAAATTAACCACATTTAAAATATCTAACTCAATAACAATAGACAAATCCTTAGCCCCCACGACATCATTTATCCCTAAAAGAATAACTTCAGCTTCCACATATTCAATATCCCGAATAGTTTCTAATGATCTCATTATAGCTCGTATTGCTCCAGCAAAACTTAGAAGTTTTACACCTAAATATAGCATGGCAAGCTGTTTTCTCCTCCTTAAAGCATCTATGACAAAACATGTGTTTAAACTCACACACGAGAGGAGAAATGAGAGGAAAATTTTTCTTTTATTACTATAAAATAATTACTAAGTTTATACACAAACTTAACAAAAAACCTCTTCAAACACTCTACTCTCACTCTTACAATTTTTGGGATGATGAATACAATGGTTTAGGGCTTATTTTATAGTGTACAAACCGCGTGAACAGTGCCACGCTTGCTGGCAACACATACACACACAGCTTGCACTTGCTGTTTTACACAGCTCACAGCACGCATTTTTGCATGCTGGCTTCATTTCAACTTCTTACTTTCGGTGCAGTTGTCTTCTTGTGCATGCCTCGCATGCGTTGTTTTTCAACAAATCTCCCCCTCGGTGAAGATTTCCCCAAAAATCTGAGCCGACCATCAATCATCCAAATCTGGATCCTCTAAATGATACTCTCCTGACTACATCTGTATGACTGCCTACGTAGTTAGGATCAAGCCAATCGTAGTTATATGTATCTCTCCACTCTGACTATGTGGAGAGTTTTGAACAGCAACTCAACTGTCGCCGTGAGCATCGCCTCTCCGATGATTGACATTTTTTTCTTTTGTTTTTGAAAGAAACAGAGGAGATTATGGAAAATGAAGGGAAAAAAAGTCTGCAGGAATTTGATAGTCTTGTTTGTGAACGGTCAAGCAATCTAGTGTTGATTTCACGCGTTTACGACACTTTTTTAAAAAATAATGATAATAAAGAGAATTTATTATTTAGGCTTTCTTTAGCGTTTAGCGGTAGGAGTAGAAAAAAAGTAATAATTATTGTATGTTTTTTAATATTTTAATGGTGGAAAAAAGTTAAAAATTTTTATTTTTTATAATTTTTAATTTTTGAAAGAAATCGTGTTTAATAATTTCAATATTTTATTATTAATTAAATATTTAAAAATTATGTTTAAATCAAAATATAATTTTATCATTCCTCACAAGTCAAATGGTAATATCTCAATATTTTAGATTAAATAGTAATTTAATCTTTTACATTTTAAAAATCCTTGAAGATATCCTTATCATTAGTTCTATAAAATAATATTTTTTTTGAAATTTTAAAATAATAACATTCGATTGATTAAAGATCATTCTAATTTTTATTGTAAAAATTTAGAACGGTAACTTTAATAATCTTGTGTGCAAACAGTCAAGCTACCTAATGAAGATTTCACGGGTGTACGTCACAAAAGTCGCATGCAACTGACCCAACACCTCTGACTAAACCCGACCACGGTTCCGGTTCGGAACCCGAACCAAACCGGTTGGAATCGGAAGATTTCGGTTTCAACCAGTTCTGGTTCCGGTTTGGGAACCGAAACCGTTGGCGACCGGTTCGGTTGGAGTTCGACCCCAACTCGAACCGGTCGGAAACGGTGGAACCGTAGGGTTCCAACAGGAACCCTTCCCCAACGGCTACTAGTTGTTGGGGGCAGGGTTTATGGACATTTTTGGTATCAAAAAAATTCTAAAATTCTATAAATATGATTCATTTTTCATTATTTTAACACACCAAATTCTCAACTCTCTCATGTTCTATAATTCTCTTATTCTCAATCTCACTTCAATACAATTCTCTTATAATCTTATTCTCAATCTCAATTCAATTAGTTGTTAATTTGTTATCATTCGCAATTATTCAATTTTCTTATTTTTTTTCCTAATTTCTCAAACGAAAAATGGCAAGCTCATCTGAGAACATAATGTCAAATATGTCAACCCAAGAGAGCGGCCCTAGTGTCAGTGCACAATCACGGAGAAGAGAAGTTAAGGCTCGGTCCTCAAATATATTCAAAATTCATTTTCATTTGGAACGCCTAGAAGATGATACACAACGAGCAATTTGCACCTATTGTGGAGTGCAATATAAATTTTCTAGTGGATACGGCAATATGATCAAGCACATGGAAAAATATCATCCGGTTGAACTTGGCATTGATACGACGCAAACTCAAATGGTCATGTACGCATCATTGATGAGTGGTATTTATATCACTATTTCCCACTCATTTAATCTAATATTTTGAATAGTTTCTTGAGTTTTGTGAATGTTTTAATGTGTTTTGTGTTATTTTGTAGATAAATAAAGTTTCAGGACATTCTGGAGGTGATTTGGAGTAAAACAGTGAAAATTGGCGAAAAAATGCATTTTGGTAATTTCCAGCGTCGCGACGCCCAGCGTGAGCCGAATCTGCTAACATGCGCCTGGTCAACGGTCAACAATTTGAGAAGTTTTGACTTTGCTAAAATGCGCCGTGCCACGTGTCACCATCACATCCCATCTGCTAAAATGCATCGTGCCACGTGTCATCATCATATGCTGCCGACACTCAGACTTGACACGTGTCGCCTCGTCATCAGCCACATCATCGGTCAACAAGTCAACCTTGCCACGTGTCGTGCCACATCATCGACCACGTCAGCAGGTCAACCGAGTCAACTTGCCACGTCAGCCTCAGCCAATCAGAACTTGACACGTATCGCCACGTGTCGCAATCCTATTGTGCCGACAAGTGAACAGTCAGCCGCCATGCCACGTCAGCGCCACGTCAGCATGACATCATCAATGACGTCATCACAATAATCGAGAATTAGCCGCCTTGACACGTGTCGCGTGAATAGTCAGCCGCCATGCCACGTGTCGTCTCCTCAGCGTGCCACGTCGACAAATCCAGCGTCGCGACGCTGAGATCCTTGGCGTCGCGACGCTGGAACAGTGAAAAACTTTTCCTATAAATTCAGCGCGAAATTTCATATTTCAGTGTGCCTTTCTCTCTCTCATCTCTTTGATGAAGAGAGAGTTTCTCTCTCTAAAAATATTTTAATTTTATTTTTTATTTTTTTTAGTTTGTAATTTATTTTAATTACGTTTTGTAATAGTAATTTAATTTTTACTTTTTTACTTTTTACAGTTTTTACTATTCACCATGTTGAAGTAATTTCCTCAGGTAGGGTGAAAGGTAGTTCTTTTACTGTTACTATTTAGATTAATCTCCCGTAAAAATAATATATTCACTATTTAAAATATTGACTTAATAAGTAATACCGCTATATTGGTCGGTTGGTAATTTAATTTTAATCTGATTTAAACCTGACTAATCAAGGATACCGCCAGACTGGTCGGTTGGTAAATTTATTTTTGGTTCCGCCTTAATGGCTGGTTGGACTTAATTTGACTTAATCAGGATACCGCCAGACTGGTCGGTTGGTAAATTTAACACAAGTTTATATATTATTTTATGGGAGATATCTAAATTAGTAGTAGTAAAAGTAATTCCTTTTACCTTAGTATTTTATTTTATTGTATTTTACTTTTCAACATTTTTACTTTATGTCTTTTACTTTTATGTATTTACTAGTCCTAGTTATGTGTTAGTTAATTAGGGGTTGTGATGACTTTTAATATCACCGGTTTATAAGGGATTATTTTATAGTTGGGTAATTTAAAGGTTTATTTATTAAGTCTTAAGCTTAATGCTTCTTGTTGTCTGATCACCAATAAGATTGAAATGGTAAATCTAAAATGAACTAGACATAGGGATTTTAGGTTTCAGCCTTAGACTTAATAGCCCACGATCTTCCTTGAGGATAGATAACCCTTTAATAGATTTCCTTACAGGATAGGAATATACCTGTCGGGCGGGGGTAACCATAATTGGAACTTAGACTTAATGAATCCAGGTAATGTGGTTGACATAGGAATATGGTTCAATTGGGTTATACTGGGTATTTGTAATTGACCATCGGAAGAGGCTTTTACATAATTTAGTGTTCCAGGTTAGTAAACTGATTTATTACACAAACATAAAATAATCACTTCATCTTTAAAATGATATTAAAAGAAATCACAACCCTAGATCTTTGTGTCTTTTGTTATTTTCCTTAGTATTTTCTTTTATCTTTTTATTACTTATTTATAACCACTTTCAACCAATCAAGCAATCAATTCCATGCTCCCTTTAATTAGATATTTGTAAATAAATAGATTCAACAATTAATAACAACAGTAGAAATTAAGTCCTCGTGGGATCGATATTTTTATACTACTTGAACGATACGTGCGCTTGCGTTATACGTGTGTGTTTACGCCGGTCAATCATCTAGTAGAGGTACGAGTGGTGTAGATTTATTTAAATATTCTGATGCAAAAAATAGAGAAGAATTTGAGAAATTAATTTGTATGGCACATCTTTCTTTAAGCTTTGGTGAAAAACTTCATTTTACTAATTACGTGCATAATGCTTTAAACCCTTCTGCATGTAGAATGACTCGAAACACAACAAAACGTCATATTTTCAAATTATATAAAGATGGTAAAATTATTTTAAATGAAATATTTAAAGAGATGAAAGGTCATATTTCTATATGTACTGATATTTGGAGTGACCATTGGCAAACACACGCATACATGGGTATGACTTGTCATTGGATTGAGACATCATTTACCATGCAAAAATGACTTATTGCATTTAGAGTTTTTGATGACTAACATACTGCACATAATATTTATAGAACGATGAAGGTAATTTTTGATGAATATGGTTTAGTAGAAAAAATTTTAACAATTGGATTTGATAATGCATTTGCAAATACTGCATCCATCAATGATTTAAAATCCTTATGTGAACTAAATTTAGGGGGTCGATTTTTTCATATTCGTTGTATATGTCATGTCCTTAACATATGTGTGGAAGACGGTCTAAAATTATTATCACCTTTCCTTGATCCAATTAAAACGGTACTTAACTGTATTTGGTCATATTCTCAAGTTATGAGAGAATGGACGAAGTTTTGTAAAATAAATGGTATTAAACCGATTAAATTTTCAAGAGATGTTCCAACACGTTGAAATTCAACTTATTTTCTTTTATGTCAAGTATTTCAATACAAATATGCATTATGTAGTTTTTTTTTCTCAACATGTTCAAAATATCACACTTTATCCTAGTCAATGAGATATTTGTGAAAAAAAAAATTAGATATTTTAAGAGTTTTTAATGATGCTACTTTAAAATTTAGCGGTGTTTATTATCCTACAACACATTTATTTCTTCTTGAGAGTTTGAATATTGTTGGCACTCTCGATGAGCATGTTGATAGTAGCGATCCTAATGATATTGTTTTATTCGAAGCCATTACTGCTATGAAGGTAAAATTATTGCATTATTTTAGAGAAATTCATTTACTTTATCTTATTGCTGCTGTTTTTGATCCTAGATTTAAATTAGAAGGTTCGAATGGTGTTTTACAAGCTTATTATGGTTATTTAGGAATATTAGATGAAATTGATATTACAAGATTAATGACGAAATTAAGAAATGATTTAATTGTTTTATTTAATGATTATATTGTAAGATATAACTTATGAACATTAGGTGAATCTAGTAGTAGCGAACCGGTAATTCAAAAGAAACTTAGCGTAGGGGATCGTTGGTTATTGCAACGAAATAAAAAAGGTAGAGATACGACAACTAATAACCATGAATTACATAATTATTTATCTACAAATTTTGAGTTTTCTAATGAAAGTTTATGCAGTAAAAATTATAAAATCCTTGAATGGTGGAACCGGCATCAAAATATATATCATGTTTTATCAATTATTGCTAAAGAGATATTGACAGCACTTATTTCCACTGTTGCAGTTGAGCAAGCCTTCAGCTTGGGAGGTAATATATTGGAAGCTAGGCGATCTTCATTACATACAAGCACTCTAGAAGCAACAGCTTGTGTGGATGATTGGACTCGAGCTGATATGAGACAATAAGAAGATGTCAACGATGATTTTGAAGATTTGTTCAATAATGCTTCTGCAAGTGCAACAACAAGTGCAAACGGAACCGGAGCCGAATGATCAACTGATAATGATGATTGATAATTGTAAAATTATAATTTACAAAGGGGATATGTCTTAAAATTGTAATGGAACTACGTGGGCTTTGATTCATCTCACATTGGAGGATACGTAGGTGTAGGACACGGAAATTGGGCGACGCATGTTGTTTCGGGCTCGCGGCCCGGTCGGGAGTACGGAGTAGCCCGCAGGGGACTAAACCGGAGAATAATGGAGTCGCCACCATGTGTGAACCGGGAAAATGATTTCTGTAGGACACAGAAACTGGGCGACGCATGCTGTTCCGGACTCGCGGCCCGGTTGGGAGTACGAAGTAGCCAGTGAGAGACTAAACCGGAGAATAATGGAGTCGCCACCCGGTGTGAACCGGGAAAATGATTTAAGGCCGCACTCACCCCTCGCAAGGGAAGACCTCAAACCGTTGGGTTAAGAATGGTCCCTTACTTATGTCACTTGTAATGAACGGATTTGTGCAATTTTAACCAAGTCTACTCAACATACATATTGGCCAAAGTAGTCTAAATCCCTAAAAAGCTAAATCTAAGTTTGCATGCTTCGAAAGTAAATTCTCATTACGGTAAATACATAACTCATGAATGCATTAAATTAATACATGCAAAATAAACATGTGGCCAAAGAATTTGGCCGTTCTCAATGTAGGACCTCGCATACCCGGTTGGACGTATTCCACGTCAACCGAGCATGCCATGTCTGGGACAACAAAATAAAATATAACAAAGGGTGTCCTCATGTCTTACATTGAGAACGGCCAAATTCTTTGGCCACATATTTATTTTGCATGTATTAATTTAATGTATTCATGGATTATATATTTACCGTTATGAGGATTTACTTTCGAAGCATGCAAACTTAGATTTAGGTTTTATAGGGATTTAGACTACTTTAGCCAATATGTTTGTTGAGTAGACTTGGTTAAAATTGCACAAATCCGTTCATTACAAGTGACATAAGTAAGGGACCATTCTTAACCCAACAGTTTGAGGTCTTCCCTTGTGAGGGGTGAGTGCGGCCTTAAATCATTTTCCTGGTTCACACCGGGTGGCGACTCCATTATTCTCCGATTTAGTCTCTCACGGGCTACTCCGTACTCCCAATCGGGCCGCGAGTCCGGAACAGCATGCGTCGTCCAATTTCTGTGTCCTACAGTCTGGCGACTCCACCGAGGATAGATAATCAGCCCCGAAATAATATCTTTTAATGTTTGGATTTGTGCTTTAATTAACCATGACTACTGTGGGTTTAGGGAGTTTAAACAAAGGCATTGTTAATGTTAGGTGATGGTTTGATGTCTTCCTTCACTCACTACATTTATATAAGGAAAAGTTGTGAAGACACCTAGATAATCATTACCTGTAGCTCATTGTGATGGACTAATTTGGAGGACTTGTTGTTTATTCATGTCACCAAGGGGATAAGAGCCTAAGAGGTTTGGGTATTTAAGAGAGTTCGCTCCACCCTCCCTCTGGGGAATCTACAATAAGAAATCCATTTGACAGTTAGTCACATACCGTAACTCGTTGGCACGTACCATAAGGTATAAAAAAAGGTGCGCTCACTTGGTCGCTTGAACCCTTGAGTGGGGAGTCCTAGTTATGGGCAATCCTTCGTCAACGAGAGCCTTTGTTTACATTCCTTTAAACCTACATGTGAACCTTAGTTGTTGATGAGTGGTAATTATATCAATATTTCCCACTCATTTAACCTAATATTTTTTATAGTTTCTCAAGTTTTATGAACGTGTGTTTTGTATATTTTGCAGATAAAAATAATATTGGGACTTAATGGAATCAAATCGGGGCTAAAACGATGAAATTCAGAGGAAAAAATGTCAAAAACGAAAATCTACTATACGCGTCACGAAGTGTAGTAAAAAATTCCAATTTTGCGCATGTTTCGTATTTTGGCTATAACTTTTTCATTCGATATCTGATTAAGCTGATTCAAGTTGAAGATTAAAGAAGACTCGAAGATCTACAACTTTGAAGATTTAACTATTTTCGAATTCTGAATTTTGGAAGGCCGAAATTGATGAACAATCCAGTATATTTTGTGTAACTACTATATTCATTTAAAAAATATAAAATAAAATTAATAAAATAAAATAAATAAAAATTGTCAAACTTCCACGAAACATGTTTGCATGTTTGGTGCCATATTTGATGTCATATTTGGTGCTATGTTTGGTGCCATGTTTGGTGTCATGTCTTGTGGCATGTTTGGTGGAATGTTTGGTGGAGCAATTTGTGGAGCAATTAGTGGAGAAATTGGTGGAAGCCTTTAGGTTTTTCTATAAATACCAAGCCATTTCATTTGTAATTCTCATGCTTTCCTTAGGTTTTTGTAAGAAATTTAAGGATTGCATCTTGTTTGTATTTATTTTAAGTATTTAATTTATGCATTTTTATTTTCAGTAATAGCAGTAGTTCTCTTCTTCTTCTCCTTTCTTTTTATGTTTAGTAGTTAAATTTCCGTTGGGGGAAGGGTGAAGCTTTTAATATTTTAATTTAGATTAATCTCTCTTAATTATAATATAAAATTTATTATTCATTAAAAGGAATTACCATCTTAATGGCTGGTTTTATTTATTTGGCATAATGTGGCACCGCCTATATGGCTGGTCTTTAGGTGACAGATAATTACCGCCTATATGGCTTTTATGAACAAATAATAATACCGCATTTATGGTTGGTTGGACTTCTTTTAAATCTGACTTAATAAGGAATACCGCCTACATGGCTGGTTGGCTATCACCGTTAAATTCTATATTATAGTAAGGGAGATTTCTAAATTATAAATAGTAAAAGTGGATCCCCTACCCCCAACATTTAATTTTTATTCTAGGGAAGTGATAAAACACAATATTCACACTTAATAATTGTTTTTTCTTTTTATGGGTAATTCTTTAGGTTGTTTATTAAGTCTTAGTCTTAATGTTTCATGTTGCCTGATCATCAATAAGATTGATGTGGTAAATCTAAAATGAACTAGACATAGGGATTTTAGGTTTCAGCCTTAGACTTAATACCTCACGATCTTCCTTGAGGATAGATAACATTTTAATAGATTTCCTTACATGATAGGAATATACCTATCGGGCGTGGGTAGCCATAATTGGAACTTAAACTTAATGAAACCAGGGTAATGTGGTTGACATAGGAATATGGTTCAATTAGGTTATACTGGGTAATTGCGTCTGACCATCGGAATAGACTTTTGCATATTTTCGTGTTCCAGGTTAGCAAACTGAATTAGTACACATAAATAAGAGAATCAATTCATCTTTTTAACAGTATTGTGTGGAGTCACGACCCTAGATATTTTGAGTCTTTTGTAATTTTCCTTAGTATTTTCTTTTATTTATTTTATTTTTATTTTAATTAAGCAATTCCACATTCAAACAATCAAAGCAATCAATTTTCTTCTCCCTATAATTAGATACCTGTAAATAAATAGATTCAATAATTAACAGCAACAGTAGGAATTAAGTCCTTGTGGGATCGATATTTTTATACTACTTGAACGATATGTGCGCTTGCGTTATACGCATGTGATTACGTCGGTCAAGTTTTTGGCGCCGTTGCCGGGGACTTATATTTCTTGAGTTATTAATTTTGAAGCTATCTAATTTACTTGTATCTAATTTTCTTTATTTTTATCTGTAATTTTTATTTCTTTCTTTTATTTCAGGTGGTTAAAAAATGGAACAATACTGGGAGATTGAGAGATTTCGTGCAGCTTTTTGAATACTTCCAAGAATCGAGCAAACTGCTTGTCCAGTTTGTTTTTCTGAAGACGCTGAGGAAAATGTGGAGGTGGAGTAATCTGTTCTTTTTCCTTTGCTTCTTTTTCCTCCATCTGTTGCTCTGCTTCTTTTGGAACATCTTCAATGGTTGCCTTGATTCCAACATCTTTGTTGATTTCAGTACCACTTTTCAAGGTGATGGCTTGACATTGCTCATTCCCTCGGTTCCTTGGATTCGGTTATGTGTTGCTGGGAAGATTTCTTGGTGGTCTGTAACTCTGAGCATTGGCCAGTTGTCCAATCTGATTTTCCAGTGCTTTGATAGAAGCTGATTGGTTCTGAATCATAGCATCGTATTTTTTTAACTGAGCCAGCACTTCTGCCATTACTGGTTATTTTTCATGCTCCCGGCCTTTGTTATGTTGCTGGAATACAGGTGGTGGATTGTTCTGTTGCTGAAATCCTGGTGGTGGATTGTTCCTTTGTCCAGAATTGTTGCTCCATGAAAAATTGGGATGATTCCTCCACCCTGGGTTGTAGGTGTTGGAATATGGATTGTTTCCCTGTCTGTTGAAATTGTTGACATAATTCACCGTTTCTTCATGTTGGTTTGGTTCTGGTGCTCCTCCATATGGTGAACTTGTGGATGCAATGTTGCTTTGAGTGTTGAGAGTTTCCATAAATTTGCATATCTGATCTAGCTTGGCACTGACTGCTGTATTGGCTCCAACTTCATAAATTCCTGCAATTCTTTGAATCAGGCTCCTTTCTGTTGGCTATAATGAATTGTTGTTGGCCATTTCTTCAATTAGGTCTCAGGCTTGATCTTCTCCTTTTGCCATCAAAGCTCCTCCAGCCGCAGCATCAAGTGTGGTTTTCATCAGTCCAGAAAGTCCATTATAGAAAGTTTGGACTTGAAGCCATTTTGGAATCTCATGGTGAGGACATTTCCGGAGCAGATCTTTATATCTTTCCCAAGCTTCGTACATGGATTCTAAATCTTGCTACACAAAGGATGTGATGTCATTCCTCAACTTTGCAGTTCTGGCTGGTGGAAAGTATTTTGCAAGGAATTTGGTGGCTAGAGTGTTCCAAGTTGTGATGGATCCAGCTGGTAGTGAATGTAGCCAAGCTTTAGCTCTGTCTTTCAAGAAATATGGAAAAACTCGTAGTCTCATAGCTTCTTCAGCTCCTCGGTTGTAATTAAAAGTGCCGCAAACTTCCAAGAAGTTGCTGCTGTGGGCATTAGGATCTTCAATTGCATTCCCCCCAAACTGAACTGACTGCTGAATCATCTGAATGCAAGTTTTGATATCACCCGCATTTGCTGGTAAGGGAGGAAGTACAATACAGGAAATGAGGCCATCTACCACCGGAATGGTTCTGTCTGGAATGGGAATTGGTGATGCAACCTCCAAAGGTTCAGGTTCCATGTTAACGATTGCTTCTTGGCCTTCACGCCTTTCCCTTCTCAACTGTCTGATGGTTCTTTCAATTTCTGGGTCAAGCGGTCGGATTTCAAAGCTTCTGACTCGTCTCATTAAGTGTCTGAGAACCTGAAAACACAAGAAAATGAAAACAATAAGTAAAAAGAAAAATTAGATACAAGTAACGAAACTAACCCATAAACTAATAATGAAAGATAAATAAGTCCCCGGCAACGGCGCCAAAAACTTGATCGGCGTAAACACACACGTATAACGCAAGCGCACGTATCGTTCAAGTAGTATAAAAATATCGATCCCATGAGGACTTAAAACCTTTTTGTTATTAATTTATGGGGCCAAATGATTACTAATATCTAACAGGTTGTTTGATTGATTGATTTGAAATGACGATGATTCTAAATTTAAAAACAAGTAAATAAAATTGTGTGAAAATAGGTTGAGTAAAATCTAAATTTATAAAAACTATCCAAGGTTGTGATTAATTCCAATATTATTTAAAAGATGAAGTGGTTATCTTATAGTTGGGTAATATATTGATTTATTAACCTGGAACACTAATTTATGTAAAAGCCTCTTCCGATGGTCAATTTCAAATACCTAGTATAATCCAATTGAACCATATGTCTATGTCAACCAAATTACCTAGATTCATTAAGATTAAGTTCCAATTATGGCTACCCCCGCTCGACAGGTATATTCCTATCCTGTAAGGAAATCTATTAAAGGGTTATCTATCCTCAAGAAGATCGTGGGCTATTGAGCCTGAGGTCTTAAACTTAAAATCCTTATGTCTAGTTCATTTTAAGTTTACCTAATCAGTTTTATTAATGGCCAGTTAATAAAAAGCATTAAGATTAAAACTCAATAAATAAATCTTTAAATTACCCCAACTATAATCTAACCCCTTATAAAACGATTATATTGAAATTCATCACAACCCTAGATACTAACTTAGTTACGACACATAACTAGGGCTAATGAAAAAGACATAAAGTAAATGCTGAAAAATAAATGCGAGAAAGTAAAAGCGGAAAAGTAAATGAAAATAAACTGCCAAGATAAAAGGAATTACTTTTACTAATTACTAACTTAGATATCTCCCTTAGTATAACATAATCACTCGTGAGATTAAAACCAACCAGCCATATAGGCGGTAACCTGATTAAGTCAATATTAAGTCCGACCAGCCATAAAGGCGGTAAATTTTGTCCTTGAACCTGCCATGTAGGCGGTAAATAAATTTAAAAGCCAACCGACCAATATAGCGGTATTCCTTGTTAAGTCAGGATTAATCCGGTTTATAATAATAGCCAACCGACCAATATAGCGGTATTCCTTGTTAAGTCCAATTTTAAAATGGTGAATATGTTATGTCTAAGGGAGATTAATCTAAGATAGTAACAGTAAAAGAATTACCTTTCACCTCGGCAGGGGGAAGTTACCTCCTCATGGTTGAAAAATAAAAACTGAAAAAGTAAAGAAAGGAAAATGTTATGCGTAAAAGTAAATTACGGAAAGTAAAACTGAAAAGTAAAGAAAAGAAATTGCGAAAGTGAAAATTAATTATTGAAAACTAAAAATAAACAAACAAGATACAATCTTTTTATTTTTTCATTAAGGATTTCAAAGAAGAAAGTATGAATTTTACAAATGAAATGGCTTGGTATTTATAGGCAAAATTTTGCCACCATCAAATCATCAATCAATTTCTCCACCAAATCCATTATTAATTTCTCCACTAATTACTCCACCAAATCCATAATTTCTCCACTAATTGCTTATCTTGTTTGGTGGTGATTTGATAATTTTTATTAATTATTTATTAATTAATATTTTGCTTTGAAAATGATTGATAATGACTTTTAATAATTACACTCCACACACTTCTGGATGGTTCAATCATCAGAAGTTGAAAATATTTTCTCTTTCAAAGTTGTAGATCTTTGCGTGTTATTTAATTTGGAACTTGAATCAGCTCAATCCGATATTTGAGTAAAAAGTTATGCCCAAAATACGACAGATGCGCAAAACTGGAATTTCCAAAACTGCACTTCGTCAAAAACGCCCTTTCAAGTTTCCAATCTCCAAAATTAATATATCAAGTCCAATAATTGCCCTTATTTGATCCACATTTCATCCTAAATGATTTCATTGAGTCCCGATATTATTTTATCTGCAAAAAAAAATAAAACATATCAAAACGTTCATCAAACCCGAGAAACTAAACAAAATATTAAGTAAAATGGGCGGTAAATATTGATATATTTTCCGCTCATCATGCATCTCCGCCCGTAGGCGCATCTCCACCCAGGAATGTACCATCTGAGCGCTGAGGATCTAGGAGCGTCCCCCTAGTCCTCCACATGTGCACATGTGTATAAATCCGTCAGTTCCAACAATGTACAATTGGGATGGGTCAAATCTCAAATCCCGAATCCTTATGATATCTGTCAATTCCATCAGTGTCTCTAGTTACGTACTGGGGTGAGGTTTTACCTCATGCCCCGAAAATATAAAACTCATGCTTAAATCTCAAAACTGAAGGGAACATTTTCTGAAATACATTTCTCTTCAAAAGCAACTGAAGTTTTTCTTTAAAACACTCTGAATTTTTCAAAACCTTTCTTAATTTCAACTTCACTTTGGAAATCATTTCTAAGAGTTTTTGAAAATTCTGAAAATCTTATCAGCTTATGAAAACATTTTGTTTATGCTAATGCACCCAAATATATATGCATTCACACAATTATGCTCATATACATACATATATTTCCATGTATGATCTCGTATTCTCTTAATTATGATTTTATCCATGTCTATGCTCGTGTATGCATGCCCATGTACTACATTCTCGATTTATGTTTGCTATTTCATGTTCAAACATACGTATTTCTCATAATCATAAGCTTTCACATCTTATTCATTCACGCATACATGGTCATGCTCAACATACACATTCACATACTTTCTTTACATATTAACAAATACACATTCTACTTTACCTTCTTATTCATAACCAGTACTTAACAACATCAGGTTATTTCAATCTACATTCATAATTCATACAATATAATATGTATTCATATATTAACATACATACTAGTTAAGCCAATTCCCTCAAAATATCGAATATGCATAATCACGTCAAAATCACATATTTGCTACACACATGTTCATATTCGTCATCTTAGCATTCAATTATACTTGCAAACATTGCCATTTATCGCTAATCTCATTCCCTATGGTGTAGTTTTCTACAACCCCCATACCCAAGTTTCAATAAATTAAATTTATGACATTATTCATATGCTCTTATCTAAATATACCTACTGGTTTATACCTACATATGTATCTCTATATTTTTGTATGCTCATACTTATCTTTTGCTTATACCGCTGCTTATAATTGCTTATATAATTACACCTGCTTCTTTCTTCTATGTTCGTCTTTATATATATACAGGTTTCATGCATATACTATATTCAACTTTATTATATAACTAATTTCGAATATTGTTAAATCTATCAAGTACTCACAGCATGAGTTACTTACCTGGTTAGGCGGACACTCCGAACCTGGATCCGATCTGTCAAAACAAATCACAACATATGTCAGAACAGCTATTTGCGGAACTTTCTACTCATCTATATAAACTACGGACTTTCTCGGAATACTCAAATCCTCTCTGATTCTACCGTTCAAACTTCATTACTCTACTATGTGCTTGTATACTGTTCTACACTAGCTATATGGCTCTGATTCTCACTTTACGCGTTTGCGGCAAAACTTGCGGAAAAATTTCCGCAAATGCTACAGAAGGGTCTCAAACCCTCCGAACTAATCCGGAATTGCTCAATTACCCTCGTAATATCATATTTGTGTCATAATCAGAATTACGGTCATCTATGCTCGGTCGCGCGAGAAACTCCGCTTTACCGAAAACTCGCTAATTCTACCGGATCGATCAAATCTAATTTGTTTCTCCCCGAATTCTACCACATTTATCGTTTTAACATATTAAAACATATCCAATTCATTTCATGCTAATTCGCTAAACTATGGAGCTACCGGAAATATCTGAATATTGATCGATACACTTTAAAATAACAAATTCTAAACGGAGAGTCGTACCGAAATTCCGAGGTTGTATTCGGACTCCCATCGACCATACGAACGCGCTGGTGTCATCGAAATTCCAATCGAAGCAACTGTTCACATGGGTACTACAGTACACTCGCTGTTTTTCTCCTCGTTTCGCGTGCAACCGGCCACTGATCTGCGAAATCGACTCTGCATACTCGTAGTACTCTCTGAGGGCTTCGATTTGGTAGGTGGCTCGGGCCGTGAAACGAACCGACCAGCCAGATCTGTCAAACCCATTCACGCCGTAAACTCTCTCGGTTTCCTCGCCGTCGCCGGCTCTGATGGACGATATCCAGCCACCGGCTTGCTTCTCATCGCCGGACGATCACAACCGCACCGGTTCACCGGCCTGAGGTGGCCGGAGTTGCCGCCGGTGAGTGGTTCTTCTCCAAAGGCGATCGAGGGTGCAGGTGAGGGATATGTTTTGGTTTTGCCAAATTTGCTATTTTTGAAAACCTGAGGGCTTTATATACTCTCCTGGAAAATATCAAATGAGTCCCCGCGAATTTGCTGTTTAGCCCCTATCATGAAACTTTCTGGAATTTCACATTTTCGGAGCCTTTCTGATTCGATTCTCAAGAAGTACTCAACACGATAGTTGTTCGTCTCGGAAAAACGAGTCTGATAGTTCAAGAACCAACTCGATCGGAGTTCGTTTGCTCTCTTCGTGACCAAAATCGCAAACTTTACGCGTTTTACAAAAATCACGCATCTGACTTTTGATCCCCACGCGTTTTCCAACGCGACGTAAATTCATAATCTATTATTCCAACCTATATAACATCACTTGAACTCTTATTCTTCATTATCATCAAGCTCCGAGACTATAACATCAGTCCGGGAATCTTCTGGAACAGTCCTGAAAATCTGGGATGTTACAGCAGCACTAACGAAAATGTTCGAACCGGATGAAGAATGCAGCACTAACGTCAGTCTGATGCACAGCAGCCAAAAACCAGTCCAATTGCACAAAAATCTTCATGACAGATTACAACTCAATTGAACTTGTTTTGTCACGGAGATAAGCCAATAAAACTGGAACCAACAATCTCCTCATTTGGCATTCTGTGACAAAACACTACCTAATACAGAGATTACGATAAAAGACCGAAAAAGCAAATAGTCAACTGTCCACCATCAAAACAGTGACTTATTACAAATGGACTCGATCTAACACCTAACAGGTAGTCCTGAGAATAAATGCCACCACAACAATAAACATGTTTACCTGAAACATCCACAAACAAAAAGATACCGTGAAAAGCATTGAGATTATCAAGAAAAACATAAAACAGGCAAAATTTGGTTCTCCCCCTTAATATGAACTCCTGAAGATTAATAGAACTATTACTCCCCCTTTCTGTCACGAAATGATAAAGCATGCATAAACTCGAACCAATAAAAGGCAAATAAGCCAATGGTGAAGAGAATACAGAAAGCAAGCAAAACCACACAAATAGGCAATAAGCAAAATGTATCACTGTCATATATAAAAAAAATGATTTCAATACTGTCCAGAAACCAAATAGATACAAGAGGCGAGAGTATAGCACACAGGCTACAATGAAGAACACACAAAAATAAAGACTCCCCCTAACTGTATCAAAAGCCTGAAAAAGAAGCAAAAGGGCTATTCGGACTCCGAGCTGGCAGACGACTCATCGACATCAGAAATAGCATGAGAGGACGAAAGGTGACGAGCAAACTGATCCTCTAGGCGACGGACAAAAGAACAGACCTCTGATAGGCCACCGGAAACCAGACGAAGCTCAGCAAGAATAGAAGCCTGTGAATCCAAAATGCGCTGGTAAAAATCTGACGAAGGACCAGCGGATGAAGATGAGGTAGATGCCGAGGCTGGTGGAGCAGGAGCAGGAGCACGAGCATGAGCAGGGAGATGTGCAGTGCCTGCAGAGATAGTCCGGCGACCAATCGGCTTGAGCAGAGGAAGATAAGGATCATGCACAAAGTCCGGAACCAAAGCCGAGATAATACGACGAATGAGACACCCATAAGGAAGGGTGTGAGCAGCATAAGAGGCAGTACGGATACGAATCATCTCGCGCACGATCACACTGAGAATATCTATGGAAAGTCTCTGCTCAATAGCATAGAGAAACGCAATCTTGGGAAATGGCTGAGTGTTCACCTGCGATTTGGGCCAAAGATTGTGACACACAATTTGGTATTGCAGACGGTAAGAATGAAGCAATGTGGCGACAACAATCGTCCCTCCGGAAAAGAGACGATGCTGTCATGTGGCAACGTCCATGACAAGCTGATCAGAAGGCCCGTCGGCAGGAGACCATAGGTATTGAGGATAAGGCACCTCAGAGATAGCCAGAACCCGAGATAAAACAGAAGGATCAATATCCAGGTAGTGGCCGCGAATGTACACGGAGAAAGAGGTGGCGGAAACAACCTCCATGTTGGAATAGAATTCCTGGAAAAGCTGAGGAGATGGACCAACGAAGCCAGATAAGAGAGGTCCCCAACCACGGTTAATCAGTAGAGGTAAAACCCCGGAATCAAGCAATTCATCTTCCAAGACGTTGCGCTCCAAAAATAGACTGCGCTGTGAGAAGTGATCATCAAATAATTTACCAGCAGCGGGACTGCGAAAACGATAACGAGGAAGAGAGTCACGAGGGCGTTTCTTTGAAGCAATGGACTTCTTAGGCATCTAGAGAACACATGAAAGCATAGAATAAGAAGCAACCCAAATAGACAAAAAAAAACAGAGAAATGCAAAGAGCGTTCGAACGCAAATTCATGGGCGTTCGAACGCGATGGCGCAAGACCGAACCAGATAACACCCTAGAAGATGCAATACGCCACAAATGGACACACACAAAACATAGATGAGCGATGCGCAAGAGATAATACGCCTTCAAACAAAGAGAGAAGGCTAAAAATAAATAAAAAAATAAAGAAACCCTAAGACAGAGACATGAGATAAAGTGAAACAAAATTACCTTGATGATAAAGAGGATACTGAGAATCAATAGATTAGAGGCACAAAACTCCGGATCTGACAATAAAGGGAACAAAATAGCGAGGAAGAGCAAGAACCATAGAATGAATAGAAGAGAAAATAATCGTGCGAACAAAAACCGCACGAAGGAATTTAAATACCAACACGGCGTTCGAACGAAAGTCGAATGCAATTCGAACGATTATGTTCGAACGAAAATAAGAACGGACACCAACGAAAATAGTTCGAATGAAAATAAGAACGAAACACGAACGAAAGAGAGATAGTACACAGCAGAGGAGCGGGTACAATGATACCCAGAGGAGAATCCGATAATTATGTCATGAAACAATATGCATCATTTTGCAATTTGCTAAACACAACACTTATGTATATGATACAAACACTAAGGCATATCAAACGTTTGCGTGAACAGAAAGAAAGTGCACAACAAATCAAGGCTCAAAGCCTTATATTTATGAGTTGGATACAGCCAAAGAAACCCATCTCTAAACAAACCAAGTTCACAAAATAGATGTTCAAACCCAGCACCACTAGGACCTGAAAATTAGCAACATTGGTTGCATGCTATATTGATTACCCCATAAATATCAGGAGCTCATATTAAATAACTCTTGCGAGTGAAGGGTTTTTGCCATTATCTTTTGAATTTGGCCATTCTGACTTTTTTGCACTTGAGTCTCAATTTTTTTTAAAATGTATTTCTTTTTACTTTTGCACGAGGGGATAACAAGGTCAACTAGTCAAAGGTCACACTATTAAGCAAAACAAAGTATGGAAGAGATTAGATTGCCATTCCAAAAACTCATACATGCGACCAAGCCTTGATAAAATAAAATCGTGTATGTGAAGGTACAAGCACAAGATATGCCAAAGGTTTTTATCACACACACTCATGCATATAAAGCATCAAGAAAAATAAAGCATATCATTCATGCATAATCATATATTCTACAAACCAGGATCACATGTACAAGCTAGCCATGCTCTAAAAGACTCATTTTTTTTTGAATAAAATAAAAAAAATGAAAAAGAGAAAAAGACTCACTCACACAGACATAAACGAAAGACAACAAGCTACGGGAAGATGCACATCCCTATTGCTGACCGAAGAGATTCAAATCGAAGGTTGTCAAGAGGTTTTGTAAACAGGTCAGCAAGTTGATAATCGATTGAAAGATACTCAAGGGATACAATCTTAGAGTCAACCAGTTCACGAATGAAATGATGACGAATATCAATGTGTTTGGTGCGAGAATGTTGAACATGATTTTTGGATATATTTATCGCACTAGAATTGTCACAGAAAACGGTCATAGTCGCTTGAGAAATCCCATAATCACTTAACATTTGTTTCATCCAGAGCAATTGAGTGCAACAGCTCCCAGCTGCTATGTATTCTGCTTCGGCGGTGGACAAGGAAACGACATTTTGCTTCTTGCTCATCCATGCAACAAGATTAGTACCTACATAAAAGCAACCACCAGTTGTACTCTTCCTATCTTCTGTGCAACCAGCCCAATCAGCATCAGAGTAACATGCTAGAACAATGTTTGAATTCTCAGTATATATTAACCCATAGTCTACCGTATTATGAATATAACGAATGATACGTTTAACGGCACTCAAATGGGATTCCTTAGGATTTGCTTGAAATCGAGCACAGACGCCCACACTAAAAGCAATGTTAGGTCTGCTGGCAGTTAAGTACAACAGACTACCTATCATACTCCTGTAGAGAGTCTGATCCACACTTTTCCCATATAGATCACTAGTAAGCTTCAGACTAATACTCATGGGAGTTCTAGTGTGTTTCTTACTATCCAATCCAAAACGTTTAACAAGATTTCTAGCATACTTGGATTGGGAGATGTATGTCTCAGATCCAAGTTGTTTAACTTGAAGCCCAAGAAAATAGATGAGCTCCCCTATCATGATATCTCAAACTCTTAAGTCATGGCATCGGCAAACTTATGTGCAAGAGAGTCACGAGGTGAACCAAAGACGATGTCGTCGAAATACACTTGAGCAACAGTGATTATGCCATCGACCTTTCAAATGAACATAGTTCTGTCAACTCCCCCTCGAGAGTAGCCATGATCTAACAGATAACCAGTGAAACGATCATACCAAGCTCTAGGTGTCTGTTTGAGACCATATAGAGCTTTCTTCAACCTATAGACAAATTCGGGATGATTGGTATCCACAAATCATTTGGGTTGTTCTACATAAACCTCTTCTTGTAGGAAACCATTTAAGAAAGCGCTTTTAACATCCATTTGGTAGAGTTTGAATTTCATGTTGCACGCAACAGCAAGAAGAATACGAATAGACTCTAGCTTGGCCACATGAGCAAAGGTCTTATCATAATCTATCCATTCTACCTGAGTGTAGCCTTGATCCACCAGACGAGCCTTGTTTCTAGTTATGGTACCCTGGCCATCAGTCTTGTTCTTGAAAATCCATTTGGTTCCAATCACATTAGAATTCTTGGGTCTAGGAACAAGATGCCAGACATCATTTCGAGTGAATTGATTTAATTCTTCATGCATGACATTCACCCAGCTTTCGTCCAAGAGAGCCTCTTCAACCTTTTTCGGCTCAATCTGAGACACGTAGCAAGCAAATGATAATTGATTGATTAGTCTCCCACGAAGTCTCAAACCCTCAGAAACATCTCCCAGAACGTTCTCTTTAGGATGGTTCAGCTTAACATGAGATGATGTGACCAGTTCATGAGATTTATCATTTTCAGGAGAATTACATTTGACAGGACGATCAGATGCAGTCGTGTTGTCAGGGGATCCATCATCAGTTTCATCATTCTTGTCAATAACCAGGACTAATTCCTTTTCATTATCAGGACTGCATTCAGCATCGTTCACAGTTACATTGATCGTTTCCATAACCGTACGAGTACGTTTATTCCTCACTCTATAGGCTCTGCTATTTTACGAGTACCCTAAGAATATGCCTTCATCACTTTTGGCATCAAACTTAGTGAGATTTTCTCTATCTATCAGAATATAACAAGTACTGCCAAAAACTTTGAAGTATTTGACAGTAGGTTTCTCATCTTTCCATATTTCATATGGATTCTTGTCAGTTCCAGGTCTCAGGAAAACACGATTAATAATGTGACATGCTGTGCACACAGCTTCTCCCCAAAAGTGCAAAGCAATTCCTTTGCTGTGAATCATGACACGAGCCATTTCCTGGATAACTCTATTTTTCCTCTCAACAATATCATTATACTGAGGAGTGATGGGAGCGGAGAACTTCTGTTTAATACCATTGTCAGTACAGAAAGATCCGAGGCTAGAATTTTGGAACTCACGACCATGATCAGTCCGAATCCTAGAGATATTCAAATGTTTCTCATTTATCAGTCTCCTGCACAAGACCTGGATGATTTCAACAGCTTCAGATTTTTCCCGTAGGAGATCAACCCAAGTGTATCTAGAAAAATCGTCCACAACAACCAAAATATATTTTTTACCACCAAGACTTTCGAACTTGGAATGACCCATAAGATCCATATGGAGAAGTTCTAACGGTTTTTTAGTAAGAATGTGAGAGACACGAGTGTGCTTAGTTCTGGTATGTTTTCCCAACTGACATGGACCACATATATGATTATCTTTCTTTCCTAATTTAGGAAGATCAATAATGAGGTTCCGTCTTGAAATTTTAGACAGGTCATGGTAATTTATGTGTCCTAACCTTTGATGCCACAAGTCAATCTCATCTAAATAAACAACATTACATACTGAAGATTGACCGATGAAGATTCCGTAACAGTTGTTGGCAGTTCTGAGACCTTTAATAATACACTCGCCTTGGGCATTAAACACAGAACATGTTTTCTTCTCAAAGCTAACATCTAGACCAGTGTCACAGAAATGACTAACACTCAACAAATTTGCAGTCAGCCCTTCCACATACAGCACGTCATCAAGAACAGGAAGACCTGGTAAGGAGATTCTTCCTTTACCCATAATCGGAGCCCTTCCTCCATCACCAAAAGTAACATTTCCAGTCATGATTTCTTCGAGAGATGCAAACATAGCTTTATCTCCACACATGTGTCTGGAGCATCCACTGTCAAAGTACCACATTTGGTTGTCCCTAGCCTTGAGGGCTATGTGAGCAACATAGCACTCTTCATTCATAATCCAGACTTGTCTGGGATCTTTATTAGATTCAGAGGTCCTGGTCAACAAGGCTAATTTTTCACTAATGACTTTGGTCTGACGAGCTAGTTCAAAAACCTGTCGAGCTAAAGAGCTAGAGTCTTTTTGGTGAGAGGTCTTCCTAGA
The DNA here is from genome assembly GCA_019454045.1 of Zanthoxylum bungeanum. Lineage (NCBI taxonomy): Eukaryota > Viridiplantae > Streptophyta > Magnoliopsida > Sapindales > Rutaceae > Zanthoxylum > Zanthoxylum bungeanum. Next base: position 31,503 of record SKCR01044352.1, read on the forward strand.
TCTAGTGTTGTTCTTTCTGAGCTTGAAGCACTTGGGTCGGGTGTGACCAATTTTGCCACAGTAGTGACATGTGGGAACAAACCTAGGTTGAGCATCTGAGACTTTTGGCTGATCATCAGTAGAGTTGTTTATGGTGACAGAATGGTCACTTGAGGTTCTAGGGGAAACTTCTCTAACAGGTTTGGCACTCGAGTTTTTAGCAGGAATAAAGACAGTTTTGGAAGATGAGGCACTCTTGTCATCAGTCTTAGCATAACCTAGACCTCTCTTGTCACCAGCGGGCACACCTAGCCCTATCATATGATCAATATTTTGAGACCCACACGAGAAGGCAGACAATTTAGAATGAGTATGTTCAAGTTCTCTTTCTAACATCTTGATCATAGCTTCCAATCCATTGTTTCTTTCTTTGAGATCAGCAATAACAATCTGATTCTTTTCAAGTTTGATTTGTGCCTCATTTCTTTCGAGTTCAGTCTCTCTGAGTTGATTGGTCATTTGAGCATTTGACTGTTTGATGCTCAAAATTTCATTGAACAATTCAGTGAAAGCGGTCTGAAGATCGTCCTCATCTTCGGAGTCACTTGGCTCAAAACACTAAGATCTTTCCAACTTTTCGTTGACAGCTCCATCTTCTTCTAGACCATCCACATTTTAGGAAAGTGGGACATTCAGCACGAATGTGACCAAAATCTTGACACTCATGACACCTAACAGTTTGAGATTTCTTATCATTCTCTTCTCTATTTTCTTTCCTTCCTGTCCAATAACGATTGTTATTGTCTATAGGTTTCTCAGTCCACCGCTTATCAAGATTATTGTCATTTTTCTTAGGGTTCAAGAATTTCTTAAACCTTTTCACAAACATGACCATGTCAGCATCTGAAAGGGATGAAACTTTGTCATCATCAGATATTTCACGTTTTTCAACTTTCACAGATTTCATGGCTATATTTTTTGTCTTTCTAAAACCGGGAAGTTTACTCTCATAGATTTGAAGATTACCTATAAGGTCATCTAGTTTCAACTTATCCATGTCTTTGCTCTCCTCTATAGCAGTGATCTTAGGAATAAATTTTTCAGAGAGAGATCTAAGATTTTTTCTAACAATACGACTTGTGGGAATAATTTCTCCTAAGTTAAAACTAGAGTTGACGATGTCATTTATTTCAGCATAAAATTCATCAAAGGTTTCATCCTCTTTCATCCTAGCCATTTCAAACCTAGTGGCAAGATCTTGTAATATGTTGTTCCTGACGGACGATGTACCTTCGTGAACAGTTGCCAGAATGTCCCAAGCATCCTTGGCAACTTCACACATGGAAACCCTTCTAAATTCAGAAGTACAAATAGCGCCATGTATAGCATTGAGTGCTTTACTATTCCTATTGCACTCCTCAAACTCATCATTGGACCAAGAGAGTTCGTCTTTAGGAGAGGTAACTTCTTCTATAGTAACAACTGGTGGTTTCCATCCATACTCCACCGACATCCAAAGTCTCTCATCTACGGACTTTAGAAATCCCTTCATACGAACTTTCCAATGGGAATATTCAGTCCCATCAAAGAATGGGGGGCAGTTCAAATGTTGACTTCTATCTATTAGGAAAAGGGTTAAGGACTGATGTCAGTCTCTGATACCAATTGAAAATAACAAAGTTCTGACCCAACACACCTGTGGGGAGAGTAGGTGAACAAGCGGAAATAAAAACGTTACTACACTATTCAAAACACGTTTCGAATAGGGAACAAACAATGGAAGAATAATCAACCAAAATAAGATAAATTACTTCATACAAAAATCAGATAACTCAAAAGTAAATAGAAGTAAGAGTAAAAGATGACAAGGAGATTTGTTTACGAAGTGGAAAACTCGTTAGAGTAAAAAACCACTCCGGGTATAGGCTACCACCCAAATCCACTAATTGAGAAGAACTTATAGAGATGGTGAAAAGACCTATAGCAACAACTTTACTGACTCTAATCCCAAAGCTGTAATCACCCAAGGAACTCCTTGAGCATGCACCAAGCAACTTCCTTCAGACCTTCTGAAGTCTCAATGGATTGAATCTCACAAGCAGTTATGTGTGTATGGTGAGGTGTGAAGAAACAAGAAAATCACTCAAGAAATAAGAGATAATCTTAAGGAGAGATTTTCAAAATAAAGGGAAAACAAAGGCAAGGGATCTTGGTAATGTGTTTTCCTCAATAAGAAAATGGGAGAAAAGACATCCTTTTATAGGTAGGGTTTTCTAGAAAGGAATTAGGTTTAAAACGCGCATCCATAAAATAAAAGATGCGACAGGCGTTCGAACGCACAACGAACGTGATTCGAACGCGGTGAGATTTGCAAAGACCGTTCGAATGAAATGGGAACGGTACTCAAACGGGAGCTCTCTGAAATGATAGCGTTCGAACCCAACAGGAACGGGACTCGAACGGTTGCTCTCTGGAATGCTCTCGTTCGAACGCTATAGTGAACGAGACATTAACGCCAATGTTCGAACCCGATGAAGAACCCAGCACTAACGCCAATGTCCGAACCGGATGAAGAACGCAGCACTAACGAAAACGTTCGAACCGGATGAAGAACGCATCACTAACGTCAGTCTAATGCACAGCAGCCAAAAACCAGTCCAATTGCACAAAAATCTTTACGACAGATTACAACTCAATTGAACTTGTTTTGTCATGGAGATAAGCCAATAAAACTGGAACCAACAACTGGTTTTATCTATTTGGTATATTTGAGTAGCTAACTTGACTTGTTATAGACAAATATTATCACCGCCTATATGGTTGATTTTATATGTTTTGACATTATTAATTTCTAAAGTAAATTAACTGGGTATTAATGATAATTTATATATTATAAAAAGTAAGATTTCTCTAAATTTAAAAAATCAAGAGTGAATCCTCTAGTCCCAATATTTTATTTTATTATTGCAGTCAAATTTAATAAAATTGTCTATCACTTTAAAAAATTCAACCTTTTTATTTTTTTTTGTTACTCGAATTTTTATTTTATTTTACTAAATATATTCATTGTGAATCGATCTCAGACTTATTATTTTATTATTTCGATACTTTTATATTTGAGAGTAAAATATATCATAAAACATAAATATATTCTGACATTTAGAACTTCAAAAAATAGTTGAAATTCTAGATTTCGATCCACTAACATTTTCTTTTTCTAATCATTTCATTTATTAATTATTATAGAGACAATGTGGATGGTCAACTCATATTTTTGCAAACAAGTCATGAATATTCAACTGTCCCCTCTCTTGTATAAGATCATATAGTAGCACATAATTCATATTCATGCACTCCACTAATATATGAGACTTTTTCCCACATTAATTTTCAAAAATAAGCAATCACGTTGAAAAAAAAAAAACAAGTATTACATCAACCAATAAGTTTTCATTCCCAAGTAACAGAAGGAGCTTACATTAAGCATGTGTAATAAAACCAAAAAAAAAATAATAAAAAAGCCTATCCATATACCTTATAATTGAATCTTCTAGATCAGTAGCAGCATCCTAACTATTCCCCCTTACAACTCTAAACGATGACCATAATATCTCAAGAACCCTAAATAATGCTTGTAACACCCCTACAGTAGATTATAATCATATAAGGATTTGAATAAATAATTGAAAATTTTGGGTAAGTGATAGGTCAGGGTTCACAATATTTAGGGGAGTAAAATTTAAAAATATCAAAGTAAGTTGGAAATATTTTTAATAAATTATGTACGAAAAATGAAAATTTTCGACACAAGAATTGTCGAAAACGGAGTTAAAGTGAAATAATTAGGTCATTTTGAAGATTAAATCAGTTAGGGAATAACACCGAATATATTACTAGATATCATAAATATTGAGCTAATAACTACATAATTAAATTAAATATCAGGGGTTAAATAGTAAATAATTATATATTTATCGGTGTAAAAATAAAGCAGAATTCACGTAAAAGCTGCTTTCGTTCCTTTCGTTGTTAATCTTCAGCGGTTCCATGCTCAGTAGTTGCTTTCGTTGATAATAATAAATACATATATTAATAGGTATATTTATGCAATAATAATAAATAGTGATAATAAATAAAAATAAAGATATAAGGAACTAATAATGAATAATTATATGTTTGGCAGTAGGAAGAAGTGCGTACTCGTAGGTTAGCTTATATATACCGTAATAATAATATTGTTGACGGCTGATTTTGGTCTCAGGTAATATGGGAATATCACCTCCGAGACTAATCATCCCTCAATAGTGAATTTGGTTTGGTTATGGGGGACCAAAGGCAAACTTAGCAAAAAAATAAACCAACACACCAATCAACAAGGAGATTTAACGTGGTTCGGTGGATTTGGATCCGACCTACGTCCACGGACACAACAAGATGGTACTTTTATTACTTAAACACTCTTCTTGGGTCTCTTTTTGTTTTCTACAAGTCAGAGCTTGAAGATTCAGATCCCTTCTTTTTGATGCCTTTTACACATACTCTGCCCTCCTATTTATAATAGTGTAGAAATCATATTCCTTCTCCTATAAGAATTTCCTAGTTGAAACTATTCCCTTTTTTCATAAGGATTCCTAGCCAAAAACTACATTTACTTCCTTATCATACTAGGACATTGACTTACTAGTTTTCCTCATGAAAATAGGATAACTTGTCATCTTATCCACAATGATAGGGTGTTATCTTCTGGAGCACGCCTCGCTATATGGTCGGTCTTCATGAGGTCGGTCTTCATGTGGTCGGTCATAATAGTCTTTTCGAGCTGAGAATGCTGTTGTAGATCTTTATAATGCCCGGTTATCCGATCTTATGTGGTCGGGTTACAGATCATAAGTGCTCGGCTCCTAACTCATATGGTCGGGTCGGTATTAATGATCTCGATCAAGAAGGGAGTTACCCTTTTGCCCCTGTCGTGCTGTCGTAAATACCATAGTGCCTAAAAACACCATCAACATCTGTCCCCTAGTTCTCGGTTCCAACGAGTATACAAGTTGGTGCCGGGAACTATAAAAAGATGGTGTGCTGATCGCCTTGCTGGTGGTCGCTCCAGAAATTACAGAGAAAAACGCATTGGCTGCAAATCTGGTCATTCCTGCCACCTTTATGTGCTCAGTCAACGAGGATCCCGATATCTACCCGTGGAGACAATGCTTTGCCCTTATGCTGACGACGACCGACTCGGTGGGACGTAACCCGACCCCGAGCTGAAATGAACACTTGGTTCTGGGGGGAATGTTACGTCCCCAGACCAAAAGGACGGACTCAGTGGGACATGACCCGACCCCGAGCTGAGATGAACACTTGGCCCTGGGGGAATGTTATGTCCCCAGACCAAAAGGACGGACTCGGTGGGACGTAACCCGACCCCGAGCTGAGAGAAACCAAGTGAACTCGGCGGAACGAATCCAGCCCCGAGCCGAATAAACAAGTGGCCTCGGCGGAACGAATCCAGCCCCGAGCCAGGTAATCCAAGTGGCCTCGGCGGAACGAATCCAGCCCCGAGCCAGGTAATCCAAGTGGCATCGGCGGAACGAATCCAGCCCCGAGCCAGGTAATCTTTGGGACTTGCTCAGAAGGGAATTGAATCAACCTTGTGAAGCCCTACCGAATCTGACACGGGCGTCCCCTTGCCAGATCAGTGAAAAACAAAATCAAAAAATTTGAAAAATAAGACCAAAAAAGGTGGGGGTGACTCGGCACTTGTCCCAAAAGAAAAATTTTTACAAATGTAAACAACAGCACGGATGCCTCACAACAGCGTCCTGCCCGAGGCCTCCAAAACACAATTCTGAATCTTTCAATTCAGTGTCCCGGCGAACCAAGATTTGGATTAGAGAGCGTTTAAAATGGTAAGGGCACATCCTCTATACGTCGGGTCACTGTGGAGCCTGTGTATTGTGCGAGGGCTCCTCTTTTCCACACTGGAGCATGCACACGCTACAGGGGCACAACGCCTCCCCGTGCTGCGCCTCTCTTGGATCCAAATGATGAATGGATCAAAGAGTGTCCGAGATACTAAGGGCACATTCCTCCTTAGGTCCGGCATCACTGGAGTTAGCAATCGTCACGGGGGCATCATCTATCCCCGTGCTATGCTTTCTCACGGATCCATTACATCGGGTAAGTGAGGATCAGAGAGTGTTTCGAAACATTAAGGGCATATTCCTCCTTATGTTCGGTAACACTGGAGCAAGCAATCGCCACAAGGGGTATCATCCCTCGCCGTGCTATACTTCTCACGGATCCTATGCATCGAGTATGCCCCTGAATATTCTGAGGACCCCGAGCTAAAGAGACATTTGGTTATGGGGGAATGTTCTATCCCCAGGCCGATAAGCACGACTCGGTGGGACGTAACCCGACCCCGAGCTGAAAGAAAGACTTGGCTCTGGGGGAATGTTACGTCCCCAGTCCAAAGAACCGACTCGGTGGGACGTAACCCGACCCCGAGCTAAAACAAACATCAATCTCCGCGGTACAAGAGCAGACCCGAGCCGGAAAGAGACATCGGTCTCGGCGGTACACGAGAAAACCCGAGCCGGAAAGAAACATCGGTCTCGGCGGTACAAGAGCAGACCCGAGCCGGAAAGAGACATCGGTCTCGGCGGTACAAGAGCAGACCCGAGCCGGAAAGAAACATCGGTCTCGGCGGTACAAGAGCAGACCCGAGCCGGAAAGAAACATATGGCCTTTTGTAGGGCGTCATGGTCAGCATGTTGAACCTTTTCGGGAATTTTGCTGATTTTATTTCTTCTGTGAGGGGAGATTCAACCTCACCGTCCCGAGCATCTGCTGTATCAATTTTGGGGTTTACTCCCCACTTGGCCATTTCTTTTCTTAACCAAGACTTTATACTGCCATCTGTGTCACTATGCCGCCTCCACTGGCCTCCTTCGCGTCTGTCACCACGGGTGCGGCGTTCCTCATCTCTTGAGACTTCCCGTCCAGTTTCACCATGCTTCATATCTCCCCTTCTGGTGTCGCGGGGGCTATCATAGGAAGAATCTGGTGATTGTCTCCCCTCTTCTTCTTCCCACGTATCCTCCGTTTGTAAATCTTTTTCTACCACTACGGACCTCATCCCGTAGGGACCCTTCCTCATCGGTTCATCGTCATCACTCACATCGGCGACCCTTTTTCCTTTCGCTATTTCGCCTCTCCTCCGACTGGCTCCGGCTTTAAGCTTCTCATTATTCGTTTCTTCCATCCTCTCCAGTCTGTTCATCATGGATTTCAACAGGTTTTGATTTTCCTCCCTATCTTTCATATTTTCCTCTATTTTCTCCATCCATTCTGCTGTTGAACTCCCCGAAGACTGGCGATTTCCACCTTCTGCCATCGTCTTACTACGCGAGCCGCTTTTTGTTGATTCCCCACAGACGGCACCAACTGTTGACGGCTGATTTTGGTCTCAGGATAATATGGGAATATCACCTCCGAGACTAATCATCCCTCAATAGTGAATTTGTTTGGTTATGGGGGACCAAAGGCAAACTTAGCAAAAAACAGATAAACACACCAATCAACAAGGAGATTTAACGTGGTTCGGTGGATTTGGATCCGACCTACGTCCACGGACACAAACAAGATGGTACTTTTATTACTTAAACACTCTTCTTGGGTCTCTTTTTGTTTTCTACAAGTCAGAGCTTGAAGATTCAGATCCCTTCTTTTTGATGCCTTTTACACATACTCTGCCCTCCTATTTAATAGTGTAGAAATCATATTCCTTCTCCTATAAGAATTTCCTAGTTGAAACTATTCCCTTTTTTCATAAGGATTCCTAGCCAAAAACTACATTTACTTCCTTTATCATACTAGGACATTGACTTACTAGTTTTCCTCATGAAAATAGGATAACTTGTCATCTTATCCACAATGATAGGGTGTTATCTTCTGGAGCACGCCTCGCTATATGGTCGGTCTTCATGAGGTCGGTCTTCATGTGGTCGGTCATAATAGTCTTTCGAGCTGAGAATGCTGTTGTAGATCTTTATAATGCCCGGTTATCCGATCTTATGTGGTCGGGTTACAGATCATAAGTGCTCGGCTCCTAACTCATATGGTCGGGTCGGTATTAATGATCTCGATCAAGAAGGGAGTTACCCTTTTGCCCCTGTCGTGCTGTCTTAAATACCATAGTGCCTAAAAACACCATCAACAATAATAATAAATGGATAACATGATATACGTGTAAGAGTTTGTATATCAAATAGTGATAGAGTCCCACATCTAAAATGTATAAGGAATGTGGAAGGTTTATAAGTGGTATTCAAACACTTATATTAAATTGGAATGATAAAGCTTGGGCTTTGATGCATGGCTTGGATGTATGGTTGGCATGATAATTAATATATATTTAATATATATTAATTGGTCAAAAGATGGGCCTTGCGCCTTGTGGCTCTTGGGCTCTTGTGATTAATTGGCCTCCTTGAAAACATTTTTTCTTTTTTTGATTTCTTGGATTTGATTTGCAGTTCAAATCAGAAGGATGTAATCCTTCAATCAATTAAAGAAAGAGTCACACCATTTCATCATTAACCGATCCAATTGTCACTATATATATAGAACAGTATATTATGCAGAGGGATTAACTTTGTGAAAAACGTTGATTATCAAATCTGGTCTTTGGAAAACGAATTAAAAAAGATATCAAGTAGATTCGATAGGGGGTCGATTTCGGTGCAGAATTTCGACTTCAGATTGTTGAATCCTGGTGGCAGACGTCCGTAGAACTACAAGCACAAGGGTAGGGACGAAATTCTGCTATAGGACATAGCGTTACGCTAGCCTCAATCTCAAGTCTGTGAGTTTATAAATTTTGTTGTTGATTCTGTAAGTTTCTGTTGGTTTTGAATTGTATTACGTTTTCAAGTTTCTGTTTAAATAAAATTATTATATTCGTTGATTGTTTCTATAACAATACGTATAATATATAAAATGACAATAATGAAAATAATAGGGATAATAAATTATATGAATATATTTTAATCACTCGATACGTTACATATTTCAAGAACAGGTTAACGAACTAAATACACGGTGTGAAATTCTCATAAAAATAAATAACTTTCCAACTATACCGCATAAGTCGCAAGACTAATGTACATGCATTGATTAGTATGTTTGATGTGATTGTTGAACGGTGTTGGAGTCATTCAGGTTTATTATGTATATATATTTTACTGTGAATAATAAGATGGTTGCTTACAGTTCAAGTTCATTGTATTGCTTACATCATGCATAACACATACCCTATTTGGGTAGTGATATGTGCAGTATCATGGTTTTGATTTTGGCGGAAACGGTTTCAAATGGATTTTGAAGCGGACTTGGTATAACTGCTACAGGGGAAGGTTAGACCCGGCTAAGGTTCTGGTTCTGAACCATAACCGAACCGAAATCGAACACTAAAATTAGAATTTAATTTTACCGGTTCAGTTAGGATTCTTACCCTAATCGAATTGGTAGGAACCGCTGGAACCGTACAGTTCAAGCGATTCCTACGGTTCCAACCTTCCCCAACAGATTAGGTCGCTTTTTTTAAGATATTAAAATTGTTATAACCAATGTCACTTTCTTTAAGATATTTCGCAGTTCTGTCAAAATTTGTGCTAGCAATATGTTAGCCTCACCGTTCCCAGGATAAAACAAGCCCATAAAATATTATCTTAATCGATTTTGCACAAAATCGATTGGTATACTCACACTTAAAAATTATTTGCTCGGAATCTTTAGACCATAAGAAAAATAATAGCGGCAAGCGTTTTTTGATTAATATTCATCACCCGACTGGGAAGGCAAAGAACGCAAGCCCAAGTTAAAAAAAAAAAAAAAAATGTGTTGCTCTTGTTCTCTCTTCTCTGCCATTTTTCAAAAAAAGAAAAAATTATCTTTTCCTTTTTTTTCCCCTCTTCTCTGTTTTTTTCCTATCAAAACAAAATTGCTGGAATCCTCTTTTCTTTTTGGAATGAAAATCAAGCCTTTATATAAAAAATAATTTCAACATTATTAAAAAGAGAAACGTTAACAATTTTAAATTACCAATTAAATTTCAAACGTTCTTCTCTTTATTCTTTTATAATGTCATAGACATTGACATTATTTGATAATTAAGTTAAGATAAAAACTGTTTTAAATATTAATGAGAAATGTTTTAGTTAACATAATTTTTTTTCATACAAATCAAATTTTGTCACTCCCCTAATGTATTAACACCTATTTAATGGTGGATTTTTGTAAAAAAAAAAAAACAAAAAAACAAAACATAATAATTTGATTTTTTTGATTTTTTTTTTCAACTTTCTCCATAATAATTTTTGTAACTCTTCTAAACTGTAAAACATTTTTTTAAAAATTCACATTTACAACAGTAAGGCATTCAAAACCAAGAAGCAGTCTATAGTTTAAGTGGTTAGATTGCCTTCATCCAGTTTGTTACTTCGCACTGTGCTGATTTAATTGCCACTACTTTTTAGTGAGAATAAATTATCAAAAATTCAAGATCACAAAAGCTAAATTACATCCTACAATTTATTACAACTTTATTTTATTAGACTTGTCATAATTAGCTTGAATCTTAAAATATAATAAGTATTGTATTCTAGTTAAAATGACGAGGTACTTGCATTCTTTTGAATACTGTCAAGTAAAGAAATCTTTCATTAATCCTCAACTTTTTTGTAATCACAAAAGCAAAATGAGTTTGACTTTTTTTTTGTTATCTATATCATACAATTTATTACAACTTTTTTTTTATCTTAATATCTCTAGAAAACAAAAGAAAAGCAATTATTATGTAGATTTAGGTATTAATTTTGTTCTCTTATTTCTTTCCTCAAGAATTACAAGATAAGGATTGGTGTCAGGCTTTAATTTTTGGACATAGGTGTCACTGCTCGCTGTGAATAAGTTATTCAATCTATTCTCCTTGCAAAATTTGTGGCTTTTTTACTCTCTAATTTCAAAACAGTTCGATTTATCGACTTTGATTTATAATAGATTTTATGTAAGCTAATATATACATCTTTTGTTGTACTCAGTATATGGTACTATTTACTAATTAGGGGTGTTTGCAAGTCAGGATTTTTTAAATACTCTTAAATCTGATCGGGTCAGGTCATGCGGGTCGAGTCAGGTTTGACCTCGAAAATATTTTTTTTATTTTGCAAATCCGACCGAGTCAGGTCGGATTGGGTCGTGGGTTGATCCGACCCTATGAACATCCTTATTACCAACACTAGTAGGAGTGAGATGATCAAGCTGATCGCTAAATTCCTCTAGCACCTTCAGTAGCTCTATGTATGAATCCGATTTTATATCATTTATGATAAATATGTTATGCGCATAATTTTATTTTATTAGACTTGTAATAATTAGCTTGAATCTTAAAGTATAATAAGTATTGTATTCTATTTAAAATGACGGGGTACTTGCATTCTTTAGAATAGTGTTAAGTAAAGAAATCTTTCATTAATCTTTAACTAAAAATATATATCTCCATGGACTTTTAGTTTGATGTGAAATGCAATTGAAATGACGGAAAACAAGAAAATGATACAAAGCCGTACAACAAAAAAAAAAAAAAATTAATAATAATAAAAAGAAAATGAAGTTTTCAATTGCGAGATTTCCATTATACAGAAGAAGAAATTAATGTTATTATATTACGAAAAAACAAAATCCCTGAAGCTGCTGTTACACCGTCTTGTTCGATGGAGGTTCTTCATTAGAACCAATATAAACGAGCAAATTCTCCTCCTATATGGAAATGAGAGGATGCGGGTTAATAAAGACCAATATTGTCCCTCATCCTTTTTGCACCTTTCTTCTAACAACGGACAATCCGAGATAAGAAGTTGCAAAAGTGAAGTAGGAAGGCCTTTTCTGGAAAGTATTTGAGCTTCGGACAATTAATAAGACTGAGTAATTCCAATGAAGTGAGGTTTTCACCAACTGAAGATAAGCGTTCCAAATTTCGAAATCCGGCAATCTCCAATTCGGTTAGAGAGGCAGGAAACAGTGGAGATGACACTATATCTGGACATTCTCCAGTGATGTCGAGTCGTCTGAGAGAGGAGAATATATTCAATCCCCTCTCAAGAATTGCCTCACAAATATTATTACCATTAATCTCAAGAGAGGTGAGATTGTGCATGCAGTTGGGTAATGCCTCCAATTTCTCACAATCCCATATCTGGAGCTTAGTGAGCTTTGTAGAAGGCAATCCTCCTTCAGGAAAGGACACAAGATTTGGACAAAACTTTATAGTGATCTCTTGAAGGTGGCAGAGCATACGCAAACCATCAGGTAAACCTATCAGATTTTCACATCCAACAATAATGATTTTTTCAAGAGATGTGTGTTGTCCAATCTTTCAGCTATTGACTCCAGCTTTGAACATTCACTAACATAAAGGAACTTAAGAGTCTTGGGTAAATTGCCACTCGGTGACAAGCAAGCAAGCTCAAAGCAGTTTTTAATATGAAGAACCTCAAGTGTAGCAGGTAACTCGTTTTCCGAGAATAAGGATGTGAGAGATGGACAATCGGAAATCCACAAGTATTCAATAAGAGAGGTGTTCCTTCTGCTGCAGCTGTAGATGTCCTGTTCCCCTGTCAAAGTCCTTAAATTCTCACAAGCGGAGATATCCAGACTTATGAGACTCCGTGGTAGCTGGACTCTGGCAATATATGTTAAAGAGTTGCAGCAGGAAATATGCAGATTTTTAAAAGATGTATTGCTATCGAGCATCCATGCCTCAGGTAAGGATTCCAGTACATTGCAATCATTAATTACAATTGTTCTCAACTGGGAAGGCAGAGCAGCTCTGGAAAGGAAACAAGTGAATCGCAGTCTGCGATCCGTATCTCACAAAGTGAACGGATGCTGAAAAGTGCTTGTGGCAGCTTCAGAAGGCCTTGGCAATTCCATAATACAAAATATTGAAGTCTGCACAGCAACCCTTGCTGTTGTTGATCATGTTCTTCCTCTGCCACCAAGGAAAGAAGTTGGGAACAACTTGTAATCCGAAACCGATTAATGGAGCTAATGTCTTGCAGTAACCGACTTCCATTCTGCCATAAATAGGTTAGCTTTCCATATTTTTAATTTCCAATATTTCCAATTTTCGTAGCCCTTGCTCAAGAAGCCAAGCTGGAATCACTTCACTTGACATATCTGCAAAAACAATAGAATTCAGAGAGCTGAGGTTGATTGGGTTTCTGCACACCACCTTCTTACTTCCGTCAATATTTAGTTCCCTAGGAGCTGAATGACTTGGAATTGAGACCAGCAATTCTTCACACTGTTTAACGACAAGCCTCTCCAATAAAGGAAGACATTCTGGCAATGCTCCTTGCAGTTTCCAACAATTTACAAGAGAAAGCTCTCTCAAGTTAGGAAAGCTAACAACATCTTCACCAGATCCATGAGGTATCCAGTCTTGCCATTTTAGCATATGCTCAAAAGAGAGTCTCGAGTGATCGAAAAGGCACTGAGCAGCCGTTCCATAAAACTCTGAACCAACAGTTTTCACTCTAGCCATTCCACTTATCTCAAGGTACTTTAGAGAAGGTAGTTGCCCAACTGATGGCAGAGAAGTACACATGTGACAATTATAAAATCTTAGGAGCTCTAAATTTGATAATGAAGAATCACCCAACCAAGTTGGAAATTTCATACCACCATAGCCTTTGATGGTGAGCTCCTTCAGATTTTGATGAGGTTTTAGCATGTCAAGCACTCGTGTGTCAATTCCTGACTCCCTTTTAGTGCTTACACGACACCATTCAAGCAATAAAGCTTTCAGATTCGCCTTGCCGTTTAACTGACCCTCACTCGCATCACCAACATATTTTACATTCTCCAACCTCGAAATTGTGAGTGATCCCTGAAGATGCACCAAGGACTTCAACTCTTGTAAACCAGAACCAGTCTCTTTTCCCACAACAAAACTACACAATGTTCTGAGACAAGTCAATTTACCAATTCTCAATGGCATTTCCTCCAAAAAAGATACATGAGAATTGTTAAGATGATGCAACTTGATTAGGTTTCCCATATCCGCACACAACTTCTTAAGCCGATAACAGCGATCCACTATAAGTGTGTGTAAATTGTAAAGTGTGTTTACCAATTCAGGCAAGGTTTCAATTTTGGTATTGGATAGGTTAAGAAACCGTAATTGTTTCAAGTCAGCAATTGAGTTTGGGATCTCGTTGATTAGATACCCACTCAAAGATAACACCCTTAACCGTCGTTGTTTCAACAACATATCAAGGGTGCTACGAGCCAAATAACCCCACTCGACATCTGAAAAACCTACTGGCAGAAAGGTTCTCAAATGTTTGACCTCATAAAAGGCCTCAAACCTTTTATCACCATCGAACTTTCCAAGCTTGTATGATAAATGACGAAAATTTCTTGAAATTTTTTGTTGCTTGTTACCTTTTATTGTGTCCTCCAATCTGAAGTATGATTCCCCTGCAGCCCATTGAGCAAGATCATTGATGAGATCATGCATCACAAATTGGGATGTATCACTGCTTGATTGTTGAAAGAATGACCTTGAATGCAGCTCCTGGAAAAACTTGTGGCCTAAATCTTGCATTTGTTCGTCAGTATCTTCATGATACAAGAAACCTTCGGCCATCCACAATAAAATTATTTCATCTTCATGAAATTCATAATCCTTTGGGAACAAGGAGCAGTATGCAAAGCACCGTTTTAATTTTGGAGAAAGATAATGATAGCTCACTCTAAGAGCTGGTAATATGTCACAGTTCTCCTCCGTAAATCCCATATCTTGCTATTGAGCACACTTTTCCAGTCATTGGGTCGTTTTTTCCGCGAAGAAGAAGCCTGCAAGAGTTTTTGCTGCCAAGGGCAATCCGTTGCATTTGATCACTATCTTCTCGCCCACATTCTTCAAAGATTGATGCATGCTGAAATCTCTTGTCCCCAAGCAGTGTTGAGTGAACACTTGCGAGCAATCTTCTTCTGTCAACTCTTTCAAGGGAAAATATCGAACAGTCCCCATGATTTCAGCAACCCGGTGATTGCGAGTTGTGACAACAATCTTACTTCCTGGTGCACCAGCTTCAAATGGAAGGCTCAGGCTAATCCAATCATTGTAATTTTCATTCCAAACATCATCTAGAACGAGCAAAAATTTCTTTTGAGACAGTTGCTTCATCAGCTTCTGTTGAAGCAAACCCAGCTCATCATTTTCTTTGACAGGCTGATCATCATTGGCAATGAACTTTAGAATGCTATTGTGAGCTTGATAACATCAAAGGCATCGGAGACACAAGTCCATGCCTTAAGATCAAAATGATGTTGTACTCGATCATCATTATAGACAAGCTGAGCAAGAGTTGTCTTACCCATCCCGCCCATTGCGATAATAGAAATGACAGAGAATCCATCATCACTTCTTAAATCATCCCTCAGCAACATTCAACAATCTCATTCTTTTCTTTTTCCCTGCCATATACTTTGGCTTCATTCACCAAATGGACTGTGGGTAATCTTTGTCGTCCTTTTCTAGACTTCCCGCCAGAGTTTTCCTTCAAGTCCAATTGGTCTTTCTGTGTTACAATCTCTTCAAATCTTGCATTGATCTCCTTTATTTTGGACGTTATTGAGGAGTCGAACTTAATCGATTGAGGAGTGCACCCGGTGCAGCAAGTGGAAATGAGCTTGCGAAACTTACTCGAACTGGGTTGATCAGAACCTGGTTCTTCAAGCAGCAACTTCCTCCGCAAAGCCTCAGTTTCAAACTCATCCAAAAGATCTTCAACATCATAAGCTAAGTTCTGAAGATCGCCAAGCCATAAATTCACTGACTCGTCATTCGTCTGCTTCTCCTCAGCATCAACAAGCACCGTCTTAATCTTCACCAGAAGTCTCTTCCACTTCATGAGATCAGCATGGATTTTCCCGTGGCGTGCAAACAGTTCAAGACCCTCCGAAGCCAACTTCTTGACTAGCATCTCCACTGACGCCGACAGAATCGCCTCTCCGATGATTGACATTTTTTTTTTGGCTTTTAGATAGAAACAGAATAAATTATGGGATGTGAAGAAGAAAAAATCTGCAGCAATGGGTTTGTGAAGAGTAATGCAAGCAAGAGAATGTTTATTTTCTTAGAAATCAAGCAATTTTACCACAAAGTAAAAAAAGGAAACAAACGCCACCACTGATAACTTGAGCAACAAGCAAACACCACCACAATCTCAAATCCCACCCAAATCAAGAAGAAAAGAATCTTCAGAAATTGAACAAGTCTTATTTGTTATTGGATTTGTGAATGTCAAGCAAGCAAGAATTTAAATAGCCCAAGCCAACTTTTGTAACAGCATCTGATTTTTTTTTTTTTCCAAGAATTAAAGTTAGGTATAACTTCTCTTTGTTTGCAGAGACAAAAGGAATTATCCATCAGTTAGTACAACCATTGGATTTAAAAGTATGGCATTCAAAACCAAGAAGCAGTCCAAAATTAATATTCAGAAAAACTAACAATATTTGAAGTTTTTGTCAAGTAAAGGGCACTCATCCCATCTCAGTGCCTGTAAATTCCGAAGGGCACTTGCTAATTGGACACACACGTCAAGCAGAGGAAATTGGAATACATACACAGACTACACATCAAACCTATATGAGAAGACATGGTAAAAAATGAAAATGAAATTGCACATATCACAGTGAAAAGAAAACGAGAATGCTGCAACTTAAATTACCAGATCAGATAGTGTTGTTGCGATATCAGTTACTGTTATAACAATATGCAGAATAAGAAAAATATTATCATTCACCACGAATATAAAAAAATGAAGCTGAGTTGAGTCGCGGATTAGGTCATTCTCTTTAAGACGTTTCGCGGTTCTGTCATGAATTTGTGCTAGCAGTACGTCATCTCTGGCGTCCCTAAGATAAAACAAGCCAAAAAAAACCCTGTCTGAATCAATTTGGTATGCTCGGAAACTTACAACTACAAGAAGTCTAAAGCCGTGAGTTTTATCTATTTAAACCGAACTAATGATGAAGAAGCTTTAAAGTCAAACTTCAAGGCATGAGATAAAATAAAAAGGAAAAAAAATTGAAACAGAAGTGAATCTGTATAAAGATTGAAGATTATGCTAAATGGGTATTTGAAGAAGGCTTAATAGTGAGCTCAGTGACACATACACACACTCTTTTAGTCTCTGGTTCAAAAAATACTTGTAAAGACAAAGAGATGCTGACAGAGAATGAGCGAGCTGGCTAGCCAATGGGATGATCATCATCTTATGCTGATGAATTGTTTGATGAAAGTCCTCATGCTAATACCAGAAGTTACAGTATAGGCAATTGCGGTCCCATGCAAGCCTATGTGTATGAAAAAGCTACATGCCCAGGAATTCTTTTTCCCTAAACATAACTATGAAGCTGCAACATAAATTACCAGATCAGATAGTGTTGTTGCGATATCAGTTACTGTTATAACAATATGCAGAATAAGAAAAATATTATCATTCACCACGAATATAAAAAATGAAGCTGGGTTGAGTCGAGTACTAGGTCACTTTCGCGGCTCTTACAGAATTTGTGCTAACAGTATGTCATCTCTGACGTCCCCAAAATAAAACAAACCAGAAAAAAACTCTGTTTCAATCGATTTTACACAATGATTGGTATGCTTACACCTAAACTTATTTACTCGGAAACTTACAACTACAAGAAGTCTAAAGCGGTGAGTTTTATCTATTTAAACCGAACTAATGATGAAGAAGCTTTAAAGTCAAACTTCTAGGCATGAGATAAAACAAAAAGAAAAAAAAAAATTGAAACAGAAGTGAATCTGTATAAAGATTGAAGATTATGCTAAATGGATATGTTGACGGTGGATTTTGGTCTCAGGGCAATACGAGAATATCACTCCCGAGGCAATCCTCATTTAATAGTGAATTTGTTTGGTTATGGGGGACCAAAAGCAAATTTAGCGAGAGACAGATAAACACACCAGTCGACAAAGAGATTTAACGTGGTTCGGTGGAATTGGATCCGACCTACGTCCACGGACAAAAAACAGGACGGCACTTTTTTACTCAAATACACTTCTCAGATCCTTTTTGTGTTTTTACAAGTCAGAGCTTGATTATTCTCGATCTTCCTTCTCCTTTTGATTCTGCCCCTTATGCACACTCTACCCTTCTATTTATAATAGTGTAGAAATCATATTCCTATTTGTACAAGAATTTCCTAGTTGAAACAATTTCCTTTTCCCATAAGGATTCCTAATCAAAACTACCTTTACTTTCTTTATCCTACTAGGGAGAAAATCTTTGGTGCAACAGTGGTACCACGTCATCCATGCAACAAGCCAATCATCCTTTGCCACGCGTGCTAAAAAGTCAAAAAACAACTAAAAAATAGGAAGAAAATTAAACATGTTATTTTTTAATTGGTTGGTGGTACCACGTCATCCATACCACTGTTGCACCAAAGATTTACTCCCTACTAGGACTCTGACTCACCAGTTCTCTTTATGAAAATAGGATAACTTGTCATCTTATCCGCAAGAATAGGGTGTCATCTTCTGGAGCATATCTCGCTATCTGGTCGGTCTTCATGAGGTCGGCCATAATAGTCATTTGAACTGAAAATATTGTTGTCGATCTGATAATGGCCGGTCATTCGATCTTAAGTGGTCGGGTTACCGATCATAAGCGCTCGACCCCTAACTCATGTGGTCGGGTCGGTATTAATGATCTCGATTAACAAGGGAATTACCCTTTTTACCCCTGCCGTACTCCTTAAATAACATAGGTCCTGAAAACACCATCAACATGGTATTTGAAGAAGGCTTAATAGTGAGCTCAGTGACACATACACACACACACTCTTTTAGTCTCTGGTTCAAAAAATGCTTGTAAAGACAAAGAGATGCTGACAGAGAATGAGCGAGCTGGCTAGCCAATGGGATGATCATCATCTTATGCTGATGAATTGTTTGATGAAAGTCCTCATGCTAATACCAGAAGTTACAGTATAGGCAATTGCGGTCCCATGCAAGCCTATGTGTATGAAAAAGCTACATGCCCAGGAATTCTTTTTCCTTAAACATAAGTCAACAGCTTCAAGATAAGACCGGTTTCGGCCAGGGCCATTATCAGAATATCAGGATCAGGGGTTCTGTAACAGTCACATAAAAGAAATGTAGCAAGAAGAGGAGATGTTAAAGAAGTTGAAGAGGAAGTGGTCTATTTGAGATAGTTGTTGATTGGTTTATAAAGTGCAATTCATTTTAACACAATAAAAACCTATTAATTATGGATTTATTTTTGTAACTTAAATTATAATAATAATTTGATTTTTTAACTTTTCCAAAAATAACGTGACTGCTCTAATTTAACCAAAAGTGATGGCCATCAAGACTCAATAAGGTCACCTATGAAAGTTCTAGAATTTAAATTTCAATGACTCTAAGACACGGCTATAAATGACTGAGATGACCAAAGATCCTAACATCAAACGTAAGAAACAGTCACCCCATTTTCAATAGTTTACGTGGTTCGGCAAGATTGCCTTCATCCAGTTTGTCACAAAAGATAAATGAATTTCATTTTTCCTATTTTCTACATCATACAATTTTTTTGATCTTAGTATCTCTAGAAAACAAAAGAAAAGCAATTATTATGTAAATTTATGGATTAATTTTGTTCTTTTTTTTTTTTTTAATTGGCTTCTTTTGTTTTCCTCAAGAAGCCAATTTACAACAGTGTTGCATTTTGGAGGAGTCATTTTTGGAAGCTGTTTTACTGTGTTACGGGATTCAGCTTGTGGGGCTGCTGTCTTAACTATTATGTACACATAATATTAATTAATAGAAACCGAAAACACACCAGTTTAGCAATTCGAGTCATCTATCTCTTCCCCAAATCAATGATCAAAGACTGAAACACATGTTTTTATTTAATATTTTCAACAGTGTGAGCGTTCATGGCCAATGTTTACGTAACTCTGATTTCAGTACAATGCGTTTTGATATGTTTTCACAAGAAATTTGAACTAAAAGTTCCGCATATTTTCTGTATGAAAAAAAAGAAAAACTTCATTACGCAGGCTGAAAAAAGAAGAAATTACTAATAAATAAGTATCTTGTTCAAAAAGAGCTAATATGTCTGTTCATCTTCTCTTCTCTAACAGCTAAAAAAATTCTCACGTCAAAAGTATGATGAGTTATGGTAAGATTTTTTTTATAGGATTTGATATTTATAATTCCCACTAAAAAGTCTCACACAATCACACATATAAAAAATTCATTCAAAATAATTAAATTTTTCCATAGCATAAGACTTTTTATTACTTGTTTAATGTCCTAATTGAATATCACTGATAAGTATGGTTTATACCCATTTATTACGGCATTTTTAGCTTACTGTTTTGTTATATTTCGAGATATTTAATGTCATTTATAGTTTATTTTGTGTTTTATTTGTAGGAGCATTAATACATGGATCTGGGAACAATTGCACGTGTTTTAGGAACTCTCGGGAACACAGGACGAGCACGGGAGCTATTGGCGCCATGGCGCATTAAACCCAGCCAAAAAGGCCGAGGGCGCCAATTGAGTAAGTGAACAACAGGCGCCAAGGCGCCTGTTGACATGAAGGGAAGTGGCGCCTTGGCGCCACTGTAGGAAACGATTTCCCTCGCGCAGCGGAAGCGATTAGGCTCACAGATCGAACTTGAAATTTTTTTCTGCTCTTCCCTTTGCTTGGCCGAACCACACCAGTGTTTTCACTGATGTTTTGGACAAAATTTCAGCCCCGGAATAGCCCGAAACAGTCCCCGAACAGCCCTCTAAACTGCAGTGAATTAGCGGACTGTTTTGGACCCGTTGCACGCGCGAACTGCACTTGAATTTCAGGTCTTCAGATCTGATTTTTCAGCAAAAATCAATCCTAACACAGTCCTAAAATTATCCCAAAGTGTTTCCCAAAATCCGAATGAAAAACAAACAAAACGGAGCTCCCTGAGGAACCCTGAAGTTGCACAAATCACAAGGTTTCAGGGGGAAATTGCCGCAACTTGTAGGGGGAATTTAGGGATGTTTTCCAACGTCACGAGGTCTTCCGAACTATGTCTCGACACTAACGGAGAGTAGTGTGGGCTACACTTACAAATTAATCTCTAAACGGTTTAGAGAATAATCACACACACCGAAAAGAATTCTCAACTCTTGAGAGCTTGGAGAAGGAGATGGAGGCTAGGGTTTCTAATGACTTATGTATTAAAAATAAATCATAATTTATCTTTTATACTTATGGTTAATTTGTTTCATAAAACAAATCAACAACTAGTCTCCCAATCTCTATGGAATTCGGCCAAGGGGTATATGATTCCTTGTTTGATTTTTGCTTTCAAAAATAAACAAATCCTACTCCCATTTGGACTCTTAATTTTCGGCCATGGTAGGGTAATAAGGATTTGATTTTTGTTTCTTAAACAAACAAATCCTATTCCTAATAAAAGACTAGGAATTTCGGCCAATGAGGGGTTTTAATTAGGATTTGATTTTGTTTCCCAAACAAACAAATCATATTCCTTATCCAATAAGGAATCCTATTGTAGGCACTGCATTTTACACATAAGTCCCTATGATGAGTCTCATTTTGAGACACTACCTTTTAAGTCACGGAGGTCACGGGAAACGGACATCGGAAGGGGAAATCAGAAATAAACAAGGTTCACTGTTTTCGTTAGTGCTGCGTTCGTTTTTACGTTCGAACGTCAAACGGATTGCGGGCGTTTGTGCCGCGTTCGAGGAGGAAGCGTTCGAACGGTGTCGGTAATTCTGGTTTTGCTGCTAGCCTCACATCCAGCCCAATTAGCCCCCCCAAAGCCCATAAAACACATCCCAATTTAAATAAATAAATATTAATTAAAACATTAACTAAATAAGATAATAATTAAATTAATTAAATAATTAAATAAAACATATACCAAAATAAATAAGCAATTACCAACTTAAACTAAAATCATGCCTAAATTAAACAAATCACATACTAAATCAAAAATATAATCATACCAAGTTAAAATCAATCAACCAATTAAAGCCAATCATATATTTGACTTCCTAATCTAATAAGAATTACCAATCTAAAATATTATATTCCTAAACCAAACCAAATCAAATCCATTGCTTCCCTTAACCAAACCAATCAAATCCCTCTTTAATTAGCCAAATCCCTTTCCTTGTCAAGCCCAACCCTTTGCTATAAAAAGAACCTTTCACCAACCTTCTCAAACCCTAGCTAGTCCCTAATCATACACAACACACATAAAAAATTACAGGAGGAACCACCCAAAAAAAACAAGCAAAAGATAAAGAGGAAACGGCATCGAAACCACAAAGAAACAATAGCAAAAGACGGAGAACGACGACTCAAAACAGTAAGACAACGAACGAGAACAGTGAACCAGTGACCTGGGAGAGTTGCGGGCATCACCCTTCCGCCGATCGTTACGGTACATCCGAGAGGTGATTTAAAAGGTTAGACCTGAGGGTACCTTTTCATTAGTTTATATTCGTTTTTTATTATTATTAGTGAATTCTATTCGCATGAGAGTCGTTTATGGATGCATGTTGTGCTGATATGATAAATGGAAGAGTGTCGTCTCTTGTGGTATATAGGATGGAAACCCAGACGTAAATTCTGTAGCCGAATCCGAATGGACGGTCGTGCGGTCTGCTGACATTATGGGACACAACTCCCCGTACCACTTGAGGTAAACGGCACCTTCTCTTGTGTGGCGTTGCCTGTTGGTTATTTATTTCTTGTCATTTAAATTCTTATGTTGCTTATTCCCCGTAGAACAGATCGAGTGCATGGCTTAGTGTGGGACACAGAAACTGAGCGACGCCGTTCCTAGGCTCGCGGCCTAGTTGGGAAGGATTACATAACATGGAGTCGCCACCCGGTGTGAACGGGACAAAGATTTAAGGCCGCACTCACCCCTCGCAAGGGAAGACCTCAAACCGTTGGGTTCGGAATGGTCCCTTACTCATGTCACTTGTAATGAAAGGATTTATATAATAATTAAACAAGCTGAAGTAGCACTTATTCCTAAGGGTATCATGCTTCTAAATTCACATTTATAAAATAAAATATGCGCCTAAATATACATATATTTCACATATATCTTACATTTTAATTTGCATGCTTAACATATATCAAGATAGCAACTAACATACAACTTTACTTACATATCACATTCAGGAAAGACACAAGCACACATATTAACCATACAAGCACACATATGGGCACTTTTCCAAGTGGTACGTGGAATTGTAGCCCAAGTACAGACCGCACTACCGTCCATTCGGAATCGGCTACGGAATTTACGTCTGGGTTTCCATCCGATATACCGCAAGAAATAATGCTCAAATGTTATCATGACATGAGCATACGAATTGTGACACATTTGCATAAGAAGATCAACTAATAGGCAATTATGCATGAATATAGTAAGACAGACTCAGTTCAGTGTGTGTGCGTTCGTGTGTAGCGTTCGTAAACGCGTTCGAACGGAAATGAAACAGAATGCTCACGTTCGAGTAGCGTTCGTAAACGCGTTCGAACGAAATGAAACAGAATGCTCACGTTCGAGTAGCGTTCGTAAACGCGTTCGAACGGAGACGAGACATAATGCTCACGTTCGAGTAGCGTTCGTAAACGCGTTCGAACGGAGATGAGACAGAAAGCTCACGTTCGTATGGCGTTTGTTAACGCGTTCGAACGGATACGAGACCTGACACATAATAAGGCCAAAACACATGCGCGTTCGAGTTGCGTTCGTGAACGCGTTCGAACGGATACGGACCTGATGCAATACATAAACAGAAAATAAAAGGGCGCGGCGAAGCACTGCCGTAAAGGTGACCTTTTGGGGCTCTTGATCTCTCAAAGAGAGGACCTTTAGACCAACATGCTAAGCCCATGCGCGTCACATCATACATGCAGGAATAGAACCAATCATATCAACCAAGTTGCCCGATTGAACGCATCTTACATCCAATCCGAACACACTCAACCGGCGCGGCAAAGCATCGTGGTAAAGGGCTTTTAGCCCCTCCCCATAGGGGATCTCACAACACACTTACTAAGCCCATGCGCTCGATTGACTTATACATACGAAATAGAGATAATAATATCAAACTAAGTATGCTCGATTGAACGTATCTTGCGTCCAACCGAACATACATCAACCGGCGCGGCGAAGTAAGTGTCACGAAGGTGGCCTTTTCGGCTCTTTGTCTCACAAATGGAGGACCTTTGGACTAACTCACTAAGCCCATGCGCTTGGTTGATCATACAAAAATAAACGATATATTGAATTCAAGAGAAAACTAAATAAACAAAAGCAACACAACGAAAGAGAGATGGTGCCGTTTACTCAGCGGTACGTGGAGTTGTGGCCCGAGTACAGATCATATTACCGTCCATTCGGAATCGGCTATGAAATTTATGTCCGGGTTTCCATCCGATATACCGCGAGAGTTGACACATCTCTCTCATTCATCTAATGCCCACAACATATTACATCTCATAATTCATGCATGTTTATTACTCAAAAATCACAACACACATTTCAACATTACAATCATACAAGAAATACTTAATAAATAATGCGGAAGGAAAGGAAACAAGTGTGAAAGATACCCTCAGGTCTAACCTTTTAAGCCGTCTCTCGGACTCACGTTCCACGAAGATCGAAAGGGTAAGGGGGGTAAGGCTCCGCAACTTTTCTGGTCCGCTGGTTCAACGTCCTAGCTCACTGCTTCGCTGCTTTGCTTATTGTTCGAACTCCGTTCTGCTCCTATTCGGCTCCTGTTTTGCTGCTCACTGCACGGGCTACCTGTTTCAATGTTTTCAAAGAACTATTCCAAGTTGTGTGGGTTCTTAGTGCAATTAAAAGTGATTATTTTTAAGGTTATCTATGTAGTTTTAAGTTACTGTTTTTTTTTAAGATTTGGGCTGCTGTTAAGGTGATTTAGGAGGTTATTTAGGTGTTTTTTAGGGTGTGGTGGTTTTTGTGGTAATTTCGGGTGGAGGCTGCTGTGTAGATGGATGTTTCGGCTACAAGGGGGAGGTGGCTTGTGGTGGTTTCTTTGTTTTCTTGCTTGTGTATGTGTGAAGTGTTTTCTCTTTTTGCTTGTTTGGTCTTGGGTGTGTAGAGAGAGTCTAGAGAGATTTTGAGAGAGTTTGGGTGTGAATTCTATGTGTTAAGGAGAGCAATGGCCTTGGTTAGGGGTTGTTTATATAGAGAATGGCTAGGGTTGACAAGGGAAGGGATCTGTTCCAAATTAGGAGAGGTTGAGAAAGGCATACACAAGATTGAGGGGGGACAAGATATTTTAAATTAGGAAGTTGTAATATTTAATTTTGTGTTGGTTTAGGAATACAAATATTTTATATTGGTAATATCTTATTAGATTAGGAAGTCAAATATATGATTGGCTTTAATTGGTTAGGATTGATTTTAATTTGGTATGATTATATTTTGATTTAGTATGTGATTTGTTTAATTTAGGCATGATTTTAGTTTAAGTTGGTAATTGTTTATTTTAATTGGTAAGTGGTTTAAATGTTTTATTTTAATGTTTAATATTTATTTTAATATTTATTTATTTAATTTGGGATGTGTTTTATGGGCTTTGGGGAGCTAAATGGGCTTGGGGTGTGAGGCTAGCAGCAAAACCAGAATTACCGGCTCCGTTCGAACGCCTCATCGCACGCGGCACGAACGTCCGCAATCTGCACGAGGTTCGAACGAAGTAACGAACGCAGCACCAACGAAGACAGTGAGCTTGTTTATTCTGAATTTCCCCTTCCGATATCCGTTTCCCGCGGCTTTCATGACTCAAAAGGTAGTGCCTCCAAATGAGGCTCATCATCGGGTTTCACATGCGAAAATGCAATGCCTACAGTCGCCCCCACTTTGATGGGACTTGTGCAGTGTGTGACTTTGAACAATCCTATCAAAGTTATGCAATGCATTTTACTTACCTGGCTAGCTAGCTGTCTCGAGCTGAGCTGATACTGCAGTGGACCTCGATCCTGAGACGCATCTCGATGCTGCTGATGATGTGGGCCTCGAACCTGGGACGCATCCCAATAGCTGCAACCGACAACAGGGGCCTTGACCCTGGGACGCATCCCAATACCGCTGACAAAATGTGGGCCTCAACCTGGGACGCATCCCGAAAATGATGATGCAGTGGACCTCGATCCTGGGACGCATCCCAATAGCTGCAACCGACAACGGGGGCCTCGACCCTGGGACGCATCCCAATACCGCTGACAAAATGTGGGCCTCGACCCTGGGACGCATCCCGAAAATGATGATGTGGAGCTTCACTCCTCAGCCGATACGGGCTTCGCCCCCAAGCTGACATGATGTGTTGTGGAGCCTCGCTCCCCAGTCGATATGGGCCTCGCCCCCAAGCTGGTACAATGTGGAACCTCGCTCCTTAGCCGATATGGGCTTCGCCCTCGAGACCCATACCCGGAACTTAACTTCATTGGGACCTCAATCTTCAGATTACTGCCCATATCAAATGCTGTGCCTTTGCCATCTCTGATTGGCTTACTGCTCGCTCTTTCCGTCTTCAACACCTGTTTACACAAAACAGAACAAACACAAAATATGCAATATAGGTTACGTGTATGCATGTATGCAGGAGTTTTCTTATTCCGTTGGGTTAGGTCTTCCGCTGGCGACCAAGTCTTCTCAAGCAAAGTACAACTTCAACCTGTCGACATTGATTGGTTCTGTGAATTCATTTCCTTCCAAGTCTGATAGCTTCACTGCTCCATTTCCCAGGACTTTCTGAACGATGTAGGTCCTTCCCAGTTAGGCCTGAATTTCCTCTCGGATCCGTCGTCGACGGCCTCGACTGCTTAAGTACCAAATCACCCTTTCTGATCTTTGTGGGACGTACCTTTTTGTTGAATGCCCGGGCTAGTCTCTTCTGATACAACTGCATGTGATACAAAGACTCTTATCCTTTCTCATCCAACAGTACCAACTGATCAAATCTCTGTGCGGCCCATTCCTGTTCAGGTAATTCTGCCTCTGCTAATACCCTCATAGGGACTGTATTTCCATTTCTACTGGCAATACTGCTTCCATTCCGTAGACCAAGGAGTAAGGTGTTGCACCCGTTGCCGTTCTTACTGATGTTCTGTACCCCCACAAAGCATACGGTAACTTCTCGGCCCAATCTCTACAATTTTCTGTCATCTTGGCTAGAATTGTCTTTATAGTCTTGTTGGCTGCCTCAACTGCCCCATTTGCCTGCGGCCTGTACGGTGATGACTTGTGGTGGCCTATCCCATGCCTCTGTAACATTGCCTTCGTCTCTCCTTGAAACTGGACCCCGTTGTCTGTCACTACATGATGCGGCATACCATACCGACAAATGAGGTTCCGAGCTATGAATTTTGCCATCTGCTTCGCTGTAACGTTACGGAAGGATTCGGCTTCCACCCACTTTGAGAAGTAATCCACTGCTACTACTATGAAGCGATGCCCATTAGATGCATTCGGTCGAATTCCCCGATCATGTCAATCCCCCATGCTGAGAACGGCCATGGCTCTGACAGCCCGTGCAATTCTGTGTGCGGTAAGTGATTCAAATTACCGTGTGCTTGACAATCATGACAGTGCTTTACCATCTTCGCGCAGTCTGTCTCCATGGTTGACCAATAAAACCCCTGTCTCACTATCTTGCGGGACAAGTTCAGCCCATTCATGTGCGGGCCACAGACCCCGGCATGTACCTCTTCCATCACTTTCTGAGCTTCTTCTTTTCTCAAACATTTCAACTGAATGCCGTTTGCTTGCCTTTTGTACAGTTCCCCTCTCAAAGTCACATACTGGGAAGCCAACTTCTGAATGGCTATTCTGTCTTTTCTGCCTGCCCCTCCGGGAATTCACCATGTTCCAGATATCTCTGAATGTCATAATACCAAGGCTACCATCGTCAACCTCAACTTCCAGAATTCTTTCTATCTCATAAGCAGGTTTACTTGCTGTTGTCAGTATCAATGGTCTCATCACTAACTTCTCTGGATTTTCCCAAGTCGCTGCTAGTGTAGCCAATGCGTCTGCCATCTGATTCTCTTCTCTCGGTAGGTGCTGAAACTTACACTCGGGGATACCTTGTGCCAACTTTCTGAGGTGAAACAGATAAGGCCTCAACCGTTCTTCCTTCAGTTCCCATTCTCCTCGCATCTGCTGAACTACTAACATAGAATCTCCGTAGATTTCCACACTCCCGGCCTTCAAGGCTATCAATGCTGTCAGGCCAAAAGCACATGCTTCATACTCAGCCATGTTATTAGTCACTCTGAATGTCAACCTCTTAGCCAAAGGCAAAGTCTCTCCCTCGGGGGTTACTATCACGATCCCAATTCCGGCTCCCTTGTAATTCACTGCTCCGTCGAAATACATCTTCCATCTCTGAACTGTTATTGCTTGGATCTCTTCATCTGGAAACTCAAACTTATACTGATCACCCTCAACAGGTTGCAATGCCAGAAACTCCGCTACTGCTCGTCCCTTGATCACCTTGGAGGTGATATACTCAATGTCAAACTCTGTCAACAATACCAACCATCGGCCCAGTTTTCCCACTAGTGAAGGCACTGAATGCAGATATTTCAGAGGATTCTCCTTTGCCACCACCTGGATCTTGTAAGACTGGAAGTAATGTCGCAACTTTCTGGAAGCCCATACCACTGCAAGACAGATCTTCTCAACTTCCTGATACCGAGCCTCATACGGAAGCAGCTTCTTACTCAGATAATAAACTGCATGTTCTACCCCTGCCTCATCTGCCTGTACCATCATACCCCCCAATGCTTCTGATTCTATAGCCAAATACAATATCAAAGGTCTACCCGGCCTCGGAGGCTTCAATACAGGAGGCTTTACCAAGTACTCTCTGATTCTGTCGAAGGCGGTCTGACACTGTTCATTCCATCTCACCGGCTGATCTTTTCTCAATAGTTTGAAGATAGGCTCACATACTGATGTCAACTTGGCAATAAACCGACTGATGTACTGAATCTTTCCCAAGAATGCTCTGACTTCCTTTTCTGTCTTTGGTGCAGGCATTTCTGTGATTGCCTTGATCTTTTCGGAGTCTACCTCTATTCCGCCCATTCCCACTGTATGACCAAGCAATTTCCCTGATGTCACCCCAAACACACATTTCTTGGGATTAAGCCGCAGGTTATATCTGTCAACTCTCTGGAGGAACCTTTCCAATGCCTCAATATGCCCAATTTCGTTTCTGATTTCACCATCATGTCATCCACATACACCTCAATCTCTTTGTGCATCAAGTCATGGAAGAGTGTAGTGGCCATCCGCTGATAAGTAGCTCCTGCATTCTTAAGCCCAAACGGCATCACCTTGTAACAATAGGTACCCCACTCGGTAACAAATGCAGTCTTGTGTTTATCTTCCTCAGCCATGAGAACCTGATTGTACCCTGAAAATCCATCCGCAAATGAATACATAGCAGACAAAGCCGCACTGTCAACCAGAACATCTATATGCGGCAAAGGGAAATCATCTTTCGGACAAGCTTTATTGAGATCCCTGTAGTCTACACACATTCTGACTTTCCCATCTTTCTTCGGTACCGGTACTATGTTAGCCAACCATTCAGGGTATTTTACCACTTCCAGGAACCCCACATCTATCTGCTTCTTAACTTCCTCTCTGACTTTCTCAGCCCATTCTGGTCTCATCCGTCGAAGTTTCTGCTTTACTGGCCTCATATTCGGATAAGTTGGTATTGTGTGCTGGGCAATGTTTCTGTCTACCCCGGGCATGTCCTCATAAGACCAAGCAAATACTTTGGCATATCTGACCAACACTTGTTCTAGTTTCTCCCTCTCTTCGGAGGTTACTTCACTTGCAATCAAAATTTCTTTGGGGTTCTCAAGTGTGCCCAAGTTAAATGCAATAGTTCTGGCTGAACTGATGTCAAATATGCTGGATTCATGCAGAGTGAATGGAAATGACTCAGGCAAGTAAGCAAAAGAAATGTCTTTATTATTGAATAATGCGGGAGTACATTCAAATAAGTCAGGAAGGTAAATGTCTTCATCATCAATAGACACTTCTTCCTCTGCAATCAGGTCTTCTTCAGGCTTCTCATCTTCCAGAGTCAGGCTCTCTAACTTCATCAATTCCTCCTCCCAAATCTCTGTTTCCACAGCTTTCCCAGTCAATGGTTTCTCACCCAACAAATCCTGGAAGATCTCAAACCCAGGCACCACAATCCCATTGACTTTCACAGGTTCAGGCTCTCCTTGATACCCTGAAGCTTTCACAAAGCACTCCATCAGTTTCAGGCCCTTTTTCTTGACCTTCGGCTTTTCTTCGTCAGATTTGTACCCCAAACCCTTCCGAGTAGTCTGTCCTCTGAAATCCGGCAACTTTGAACCTTTCCCGGCTCAAACTTCATCTTCTCCATAATCCTAGCCACCCTAGGATCCACCCACTCCTCAAAAGTGGCTGATACCTGGAACCTTGTGAAAGGTAGTATCTCCAAGGCAGCCATGGCATTATCTAACTCAGCCCGGATGGTAACAATCTCTCCCTCATACGGGAATCTGATCATCTGATGCAAAGTGGAAGGCACGCCCCAAGCTTGTGAAACCAAGGCCTTCCCAGCAATAAGGCAAAAGTGGCTGGGATGTCCAGCACTGTGAACTCGACCTCATCTTCAATCGGCCCTACTTTGACCATAGCCACAAGGTACCCTCAACTCCTCGCTTACTGTCATCATAAGCTTTAATAGTCATACTGGAGGGGTCCAAGTCTGTTGCTTTCATACCCAATCTTGCCAGAATTTTCAATGGGCACACATTGATGGACGAACCGTCATCCACCATCACACATGAAGTTTTCTGCCCCTCACTTCGGCCCTGATAAATAGAGGCTATTATGATTCCTCCCCTCCGGTGGGAGATCATCCTCAGAAAGGATATCTGCAAAGCTTCCTCTGAACTGACCAACAAACATTGCGGGGTTGCATCCTCCGGTCCACGATCTTGCTCAGGCCTCAACCATAGCCTGTCTATGCTCCCGAGATGCACATAATAGTTCCCAGATACTGACTTGTGCTCTAGTCTTCCTCAATTGCCTCAGCACTAATAACCTTCAGTATTTTCTGCAGCCTCAACCACTTCTCTACCATCTGTCAAAGCTTCCTTACCCTTTTCCGACATATCATATATAAAAACGGACCGCTACGTGTCATTCCCCTTACTTCCTCCTCATCGCTGCAGAGAAATCAGCCAAAAAGTCCTTCTTCTGCTCAAACTTCATCCTCACTAGTGCATCCCAGATTCCAGGCAAGCTGAGGGTGAAAGGATTTTAGGACAAGGTCTTCTGAAGGCCAGAATTTGCTCATATAGGCTGGTGGTGTTACGGCACGGTAGTTAGGTAAGGGGTTTCTGTGTGTATCGGGCTGTTCTGTCTGGGTTGGGTATTTCTTGGAGTCTATGAGGTCTTGGTTTTCATGCGGAGTTGTAGACACTGCATTTTTGCATATCATGCCCAATGATGAGCCTCGTAAGGAGGCACTACCTTTTCATGTCATGAAGTCACGGGAAACGGACGTTGGAAGGGTAAAGTTGGAAATCGGAATTATTGTCGGGTTTAACTTGGTTATCTAGCTTCGATTTGCTCGTTGGATCTCTGCTTATACTCGCCCAAGAATCCATAAGCCAAGCCCAAATACCCCAAGCCCACCAAAAAGAACCAAACCCATGCCCCACATCATCTTTTCCTTCTATTCTTCACGTGCCCTACAAACCAAAGAGCCAAATCCCTCACATGCCAAGCCAATCCCCCATTAAACAAATCAAACAACAATACCCCACACTCCACTAGCTTTCTTCCTTACACACCCATGCCATCCTCCATTATCTCCTTCACTCATTGCAAACAAACAATGAAACTCATATCATATACAAACCCCCCCCAACTTGAATGACAAAACAAGTACAAAGCAACAAGATCCACCTAAGCCACATTCACACCCATCACTCTTTGCAAGCCATTCACGCCCAAGGCCACCCAAAAATGACAAAGCAAGCACAAGCCAACTCACTTCCCATTAAACACTCTCCACCAAATTCCCCACTAAGAGGAATCTCCTTAATTCAAGCATGTGGTGAACCACCCAAGACTCTCCACCTTTGCCTATAAAAGAAGCCTAAAACCAACCAAAAGGGGCTGGCATCAATATAACACAAAAGAAGAGATATCTAGGAGATTGACGACACATTGAGCAAACACTACACAACCCCTAAACACGCCAATCACCTCACCGTAGGACAGCCCTACACAGCAGCCCATATTCCCCGTAGGACGCATAACCGAACCACCTCCTAATAGCAGCCCAAATATCACAAGCAGTAGCCGAAGCAACCAGAACAGTGGCCTGAAACACAGCAGCAACACAGCAGCAAAGCGGAGGAAAACAGCGAGCAAATCAGCAGGATAACCAAGGAAAAGGGGAACCAGTGAACCAGAAAAGTTGCAGAGCATCAACCCTTCCAACGGACGTGAAACGTGCTTCCGAAAGACGACACAAAAAGGTTAGACCTGAGGGCATATGATACTTATCCTCTTCGCATGAATTGATAATTTAGAAAGCATGATTATTATTGATGTTAAGTATGCATGATTTGGAAAGCATGTTAATTGTGTGATGTGATTCTGGATGGACGGAATATGTGTTATTTCTTGTGATATATCGGATGGAAACTCGGACATAAATTCCGTAGCCGAATCCGAATGGACGGTAATGCGGTTTGTACTCGGGATACAATGCCACGTACCACTTGAAAGACACACGTATTCCGTGTCATCCAAATTTGTGTTTGAGCACGATTTAGATTAATATGTGCTTTGTTTTCTTATGCATGATTAGGATGTTTATAACATGTTATAGCTTTGAGTATGATTAGTTGGTTGTGTTTGAGCATGATTTAATTGTTTAGTATGTTAAACATTAGGCATGATTTGAGGATCCATGTGATTAGATATGTCGTTGTGATGATCTTGTTTGAATGACGTGTCCAAAAATGTATGAATGTATGTAATCTGCCAGTTCCCGTTCGAACTCGTCATCGAACGCATCACGAACGGGGACTTTCTGTCTCTACCGTTCGAACGCGTTATCAAACGCTACTCGAACGCGCGCACATCTGTAGCATCAGGTCACATTCTGTTCGAACGCGTTTTCGGACGCCCTACGAACGAGAACCTACTGTCTCATTTCTGTTCGAACGCGTCTCGGACGCCACACGAACGAGAGCATTCTGTCTTCACCGTTCGAACGCGTTTACGAACGCAACGCGAACGGTCACGGTCTTACTGTATCACATCAGGACATGTCTATCTTAACATATGGTTATCTCCTTGAACTTTATGCATTTGTATTACTTCTTTAGTCGTCTATTTCTGTTATAAGCTCGAATACATTCTCTTAGTATGCATGTTTGAAAAATAAATGTTCTTTATGCTTTTGTGAAGTTGTATGCTTTTGGTATGTTAATTTGTCTTCATTGCTTGAATTTGGATATAGATTATATATGAATAGGTTGCATGCAGATATGAAAAATATGTTAAATGTAAACTTATACATGGAATTTGCATATGGAAATTTAAGTGTAAGTTTTTTAGTGATATGCATGTGAATTTAGAAGCATGATACCCCTTGGAACTGAGTGTTACTCAAGCATGATTAAGTTATTACATAAATCCTCTCATTACAAGTGACATAAGTAAGGGACCATTCGAACCCAACGGTTTGAGGTCTTCCCTTGCGAGGGGTGAGTGCGGCCTTAAATCTTATTTTCCCGGTTCACACCGGGTGGCGACTCCATCATTCTCCGGTTTAGTCCCCGTGGCTACTCCGTACTCCCAACTAGTGCCGCGAGCCTAGAACAGCATGCGTCGTCCAGTTCCTGTTGTCTACAGTCTGGCGACTCCACTGGGGATAGAGAATCGGCCTCGAAACATGTCTTGTAATGGTTGGATTTGTGTTTTAATTAACCATGTTTACTGTAAGTTTAAGGAATTTAATCAAAGACATTGTTAGGGCTAGGTGATGTTTGGTGTCTTCCTTCACTCACTACCTTTTTACAAGGAAAAGCTGGAAGACACCTAGATGATCATTTTCCTAGGGGATGTTTGGTGTCTTCCTTCACTCACTACCTTTTTACAAGGAAAAGCTGGAAGGCATCTAGATAATCATCTCATGTGATAGACTAATTTGGAGGACTCGTTGTTTATTCCTGTCACCAAGCGATAAGAGCCTAAGGGGCTTGGGTATCCACTGCGAGCTTTGCTCCGCCCTCCCTCTGGGGAATCTACAACGGGAAGTCCATTTGACAGTTAGTCACATACCTTAACTTGTTGACATATAAGGTGCACTCACTTGGTCGTTTGAACCCTTGAGTGGGGAGTCCTAGTTGTGGGTAATCCTTTGTCAATAAGGGCCTTTGTTTACATTCCTAGAACTTACACATGAACCTTAGTTTTGTGACCAGTAAAAATTACTTATTTATGCTTGTGTTTTGGACCATTATCATTTGGATTCAGTTGGACTTTTTGTCAATAAATGTGAACTTGTTGGGCCATTTAAACAGGGACAAGTTCATGTCCTTTGACAATTAGGCCAAAAGCTTCTAAAATGCTAATGGGCTATTTTGTGTTTAGGCCTCTTATTATTTGAAGTTATTTAGTTATATTATCGCAAAGTGTAAACATGTTGGGCCTTTTCAACTGGGACAAGTTTGCACTGCGCAATAGTGTGACTAAATACTTTGAAATGATAACGGGCCGATTATTGTAAATTCTTTTACGAGCTTATTTATTTCATACATCACGCGCATCTCATGCATGCATGCATCATGCTAACCCTTATGTTTTAAAAAAAGCCATCATAGATACCTGTTGGGTTAGGGAAGGGAAAAGACTCACCAAGAAGACAGTAATAACCATGAGTGAATCTGGTAACGAGGTATCCCGAATGGACCAGTTAGAGAACAATCTCGCCAAGATCGCTGAACAGTTGCAAGCCTTGACTACTGCTATGGCTAGTATGACTGTGCCCCGTGCTGGGGGAAATTCTGAGAATGTGAGGCATGAGGAGCCTCCGAATGGGATGGGGGATGATATCCCTACTTTTGATGATGATATGGCAGAGTATGCAACAGGCAGAGTATCTGGGTCACAGGCAGAGTTACAGAAACTTCGGGATCAGGTTGAGTCAGTTACCCGCAAGATGAGGGGTAAAAATGAAGATCTGCTGGATTACGACACACTGACTTTCGAGGAACAGCTGCCAGCACAGTTCAAGATGCCTGATATGACTAAGTTTAACGGGAATGGGGATCCAAGGGTGCATCTCCGGCAGTTTGTATCAGTTATGAGTTCCGTTGGCTTATCCCAGCGCCAAGTGCAGAAAATGTTTGGAATGTCGCTCGAGGGAGCTCCCGTGGTGTGGTACCACAGTTTGGAGAAGAAAGTGAAGGAAGATTGGAGAGAGTTGGCTGATGCTTTCCTAAAGCAATATGTCACTGACCTAGAAATTGATCTGTCACTCCGAGATCTGGAGAATGTGAAGCAGAAATCGGAGGAAAGTTTTAAAGAGTACGTGGACCGGTGGAGAAGTCAGCTGTTGAAAATGCAAACTAGGCCCTCGGAGAAGGACCAGATTAAGATGATCATCAAGGGAACCAGCCCTCCATTTACGGCAAGTTGAGGAGGATGACCTCCATGATTACTGACTTTAGACAGTTGAGGGAAACTGTCATGGATATTGAGGAAGAAGAGGCTGAGAATAGAAAATTCTATGGTTTGAACAGGAGGCCCATTGGGGGAACATCGGGAACGAAGCCCGTTTCTGCTGAGATTGCCGCTATCCGGGACAGAAGATTTTCCAACTTGGGAAGACCTCTGTCAAAAGTGCTAGAGAAACTAAAAAGGCAAGGGCTCTTGAAATCCTTAGAAACCAAACCACTACCCAACCCCCTACCATCACATTATAACCTAAGCCTTTACTGTCACTTTCACCAACAGAAGGGCCATGACACTGACAATTGCGCCCGACTCCGCCATGAAATCCAAGACCTAATAGACTCCAAGAAAATACCTGACCCAGAAACAGAACAGCCTGACACACACAGAAATCCCTTACCCAATTACCGTGCCGTACCACCACCAGCCTATATGATCAATTCTGGCCTCCCAGAAGACCTTGTCCTGAAATCCTTTCACCCTCAAGCCTTTTGCATGGGAATCTGGGATAATACTAGTGAAGATGAGACTGAGCAGAAGAAAAACTTTTGGCTTGATTTCTCTAGCAGTGATGAGGAGGAAGTAAGGGGAATGACACGCAGCGGTCGTTTTTACAATGATATGACGGAAAAGGGTAAGGAAGCTTTGACAGATGGTAGAGAAGTGGTTGAGACTGCAGAAAATACTGAAGGTGATATAGTACTGAGGCAATTGAGGAAGACTAGAGCACAAGTGAGTATCTGGGAACTGTTATGTGCGTCTCGGGAGCATAGACAGGCTATGGTTGAGGCCTTGAGCAAGATTGTGGTACCAGAGGATGCCAACCCCGCAATGTTTGTTGGGTCGGTTCAGAAAGAAGCTTTGCAGATATCCTTTTCTGAGGATGAACTCCCGGTGGAAGGAAGAAATCATAACAGGCCTTTATTTATCAGGGCCGAAGTGAGAGGCAAGAAAACTTCATGTGTGATGGTGGATGACGGTTCGTCCATCAATGTGTGCCCGTTGAAAATTCTGGCGAGATTGGGTATGAAAGCAACAGACTTGGACCCCTCCAGTATGACTATTAAGGCTTATGATGACAGTAAGCGGGGAGTTGAGGGTACCTTTGTGGCTATGGTCAAGGTAGGACCAATTGAAGATGAGGTTGAGTTCACAGTGCTGGACATCCCAGCCACTTTTGCCTTATTGTTAGGAAGGCCTTGGTTTCACAAACTTGGGGGCGTGCCTTCCACTTTGCATCAGATGATCAAATTCCCGTATGAGGGAGAAGTCGTTACCATCCGAGCTGAGTTAGACAATGCCGTGGCTGCCTTGGAGATACAACCTTTCACGAGGTTTCAGGTGTCAGCTACTTTCGAGGAATGGGTGGATCCTAGGGTGGCTAGGATTATGGAGAAGATGAAGTTTGAGCCGGGAAAAGGTTCAAAATTGCCAGATTTCCGAGGACAGAATACTAGGAAGGGTTTGGGGTACAAGTCTGATGAAGAAAAGCCAAGGGTCAAGAAAAAGGGCCTGAGACTGATGGAGTGCTTTGTAAAAGCTTCAGGGTATCAAGGAGAGCCTGAACCTGTGGAAGTCAATGGGATTGTGGTACCTGGGTTTGAGATCTTCCAGGATTTGTTGGGTGAGAAGCCACTGACTGAAGAATCGGTGGAAGCAGAGATTTGGGAAGAAGAATTGATGAAATTAGAGAGCATGACTCTGGAGAGGAAGAAAACCTGAGGAGGACCTGATTGCAGAGGAAGAAGTGTCTGTAGATGATGAAGACATTTACCTTCCTGATTTGTTTGAATGTACTTCCGCATTATCCAATAAAGACATTTCTTTTGCTTACTTGCCTGAGTCATTTCCATTTACTCCGCATGAACCAAGCATATTTGATATTAGTTCCGCCAGAACTACTGCATTTAATCTGGGTACGCTGGAGAACCCCAAAGTAATTCTGATTGCAAGTGAAGTTACCTCTGAAGAGAGGGAGAAGTTAGAAGAAGTGTTGGTCAGGTATGCCAGAGTGTTTGCTTGGTCCTATGAGGACATGCCTGGGGTAGACAGAAACATTGCCCAACACACAATACCGACATATCCGGATATGAGGCCAGTAAAGCAGAAACTTCGACGAATGAGACCAGAATGGGCTGAGAAAGTCAGAGAAGAAGTTAAGAAACAAATAGATGCGGGGTTCCTGGAAGTAGTGAAGTATCCCGAGTGGTTGGCTAATATAGTGCCAGTACCGAAGAAAGACGGGAAGGTCAGGATGTGCGTAGACTACAGAGATCTCAACAAGGCTTGTCCGAAAGATGATTTTCCTCTGCCACATATAGATGTCCTGGTTGATAGTGCAGCTTTATCTGCTATGTATTCATTTGCGGATGGATTTTCAGGCTACAATCAGGTTCTCATGGCTGAGGAAGACAAACACAAGACTGCATTTGTTACTGAGTGGGGCACTTACTGCTACAAGGTAATGCCGTTTGGACTCAAGAATGCAGGAGCTACGTATCAACGAATGGCCACTACACTTTTCCATGATTTGATGCACAAAGAAATCGAAGTGTATGTGGATGACATGATGGTGAAATCAGAGACAAGAGTTGGGCACATTGAAGCATTGGAAAGATTCCTTCAGAGAGTTGACAGATACAACCTGCGGCTTAATCCCAAGAAATGTGTGTTTGGGGTGACATCAGGGAAATTGCTTGGTCATACAGTAGGAATGGGCGGAATAGAGGTAGACTCCGAGAAGATCAAGGCAATCACAGAGATGCCTGCACCAAAGACAGAGAAGGAAGTCAGAGCGTTCTTGGGCAAAATTCAGTACATCAGTCGGTTCATTGCCAAGTTGACATCAGTATGTGAGCCCGTTTTCAAACTGTTGAGAAAAGATCAGCCAGTGAGATGGAACGAGCAATGCCAGACCGCCTTCGACAGGATCAGAGAGTACTGGGTGGAGCCACCTGTATTGAAGCCTCCGAGGCTGGGCAGACCTTTGATACTGTATTTGGCTGTAGAATCAGAAGCACTGGGGGCAATGGTGGTACAGGCAGATGATACAGGGGTAGAGAACATGCAGTTTACTATCTGAGTAAGAAGATGCTCCCGTATGAGGCTCGGTATCAAGAAGTGGAGAAGATCTGTCTTGCTGTGGTATGGGCTTCCAGAAAACTACGGCATTATTTCCAGTCATACAAGATCCAGGTAGTGGCAAAGGAGAATCCTCTGAAATATCTTCATTCGGTGCCTTCATTAGTGGGGAAATTGGGCAGATGGTTGGTATTGCTGACAGAATTTGACATTGAGTATCTCACCTCCAAAGTAATTAAGGGGCGATTAGCGGTAGCAGAGTTTCTGGCATTGCAACCTGTTGATGGGGATCAGTATAAGTTTGAATTTCCAGATGAAGAAATCCAAGCTATAACAGTCCAGGGATGGAAGATGTATTTTGACGGAGCAGTGAATTACAAAGGTGCCGGAATTGGGATCGTGATAGTGACCCCCGAGGGAGAGACTTTGCCTTTGGCCAAGAGATTGACGTTCAGAGTAACTAATAACA
The DNA here is from genome assembly GCA_019454045.1 of Zanthoxylum bungeanum. Taxonomy (NCBI): domain Eukaryota; kingdom Viridiplantae; phylum Streptophyta; class Magnoliopsida; order Sapindales; family Rutaceae; genus Zanthoxylum; species Zanthoxylum bungeanum. The sequence goes on from SKCR01044352.1 coordinate 70,981, forward strand.
TGGCCGAGTATGAAGCATGTGCTTTTGGTTTGACGGCATTGATAGCCTTGAAGGCCGGAAGTGTGGAAATCTACGGAGATTCTATGTTGGTGATCCAGCAGATGCGAGGAGAATGGGAATTGAAAGAAGAACGGTTAAAGCCTTACCTCTTTCATCTCAGAGAATTGGCACAGGTTATCCCAGAGTGTAAGTTTCAGCACTTACCGAGAGAAGAGAACCAGATGGCAGACGCATTGGCTACACTTGCAGCGACATGGGAGAATCCAGAGAAGTTAGTGATGAGACCGTTGATACTGATAACGGCAAATAAACCTGTTCATGAAATAGAGAGAATTCTGGAGGTTGAGGTCGACGACGGCAAACCTTGGTATTTTGACATTCAGAGGTATCTGGAGCGCGGTGAACTCCCAGAAGGGGCAGCCAGAAAAGACAGAGTAGCCGTTCAGAAGTTAGCTTCCCAGTATGTGATTTTGAAAGGGGAACTATACAAGAGACAAGCGAATGGTATTCAGTTGAAGTGTTTGAGAAGAGAAGAAGCTCAGCATGTAATGGAAGAAATACACGCCGGGGCATGTGGTCCGCACATGAATGGGTTGAATCTGTCCCGCAAGATAGCGAGACAAGGTTTTTACTGGTCAACCATGGAGACAGATTGCGCGAAGATGGTAAAGCACTGTCACGACTGTCAAGCACACGGTAATTTGAATCACTTGCCGCATACAGAGTTGCATGGGCTGTCAGAGCCGTGGCCTTTCTCAGCATGGGGAATTGATATGATTGGAGAAATCCGACCAAATGCATCGAATGGGCACCGCTTCATAGTAGTGGCCGTAGACTACTTCTCAAAGTGGGTAGAAGCTGAATCATTCCGTAATGTTACAGCAAAGCAGATGGCAAAGTTTATAGCTCGGAATCTCATCTGTCGGTATGGTATGCCCCATCATGTGGTGACAGACAACGGAGTTCAATTTCAAGGGGAGACGAAGGCAATGTTACAGAGGTACAGGATAGGCCACCACAAGTCCTCACCGTACAGGCCGCAGGCGAACGGGGCAGTTGAGGCAGCCAACAAGACTATAAAGACGATTTTAGCCAAGATGACAGAGAACTGCAGGGATTGGGCCGAGAAATTACCGTATGCCTTGTGGGGGTACAGAACATCAGTCAGAACAGCAACGGGTGCAACACCTTACTCTTTAGTGTACGGGATGGAAGCAGTACTGCCAGTAGAAATGGACATACAGTCTATGAGGGTATTAGCGGAGACAGAGTTACCGGAGTCAGAATGGGCCGCACAGAGATTTGATCAGTTAGCACTTTTGGACGAGAAAAGGGTAAGAGCCTTACATCACACGCAGTTATATCAGAAGAGACTGGCCCGGACCTTCAATAAAAAGGTACGGCCCACAAAGATCAGAAAAGGTGATTTGGTACTTAAGCAGTCGAGGCCGTCGACGACAGATCCAAGAGGGAAATTCAGGCCTAACTGGGAGGGACCTTACATAGTGCAGAAGGTCATGGGAAATGGAGCAGTAAGGTTGTCCGACTTGGAAGGGAATGAGTTCGTTGAGCCAATCAATGTGGACAGATTGAAGTTGTACTTTGCCTGAGGGAAAGAGGACTAAGTGGTCACCGAGGGAACAGGCAGAAGACCTAACCCAACGGGATAGGAAATACATACATGCATACACGTAACTTGCATTCTTGTTTGTGTTTCGCTTTTTTTACAGATTTCAAACAGATGGGAACCATCAAGGGACGACCAGGGACATATAGCGCCGAGGAGCACAATGAGGATCCAACCCATCACGAAAAGGGAGTATCTCTGCACATGCATACTTACATGCCCACGTATTTATTCTGTTGTTTTGTATTTGCAGGTTTAAAGAAAAAAGAGAAAAGGAAGAGAAAGCGGCAAATGCAAGCCAACCAGAAACAACAACAGTCTCAGAAAAGAATCAGAATCAATCTCAGTTTCAGGAATAGGGTTGAGGCCCACGCCAGTATCAGTTTCAGGAATGAATTCCAGGGGGCGAAGCCCATGTTTTCGGCAATTGAAATGAAGAAACCCACAGAGGAAAGTCTTTGATAGATAGACATATGTCCGGTGATGACATTGGTTGCCGAATGGAGAAACCCTAGAAACGATAAGTGCGAGGTACGCTTTCTTCCGGTATTTTGAATGGATTGATCTCAGTTAGACTCACGAGCACCTAATTATGAGATCCTAGTAGTAGAAGCCTGAGTAGTTACCGAGATGACTAGTTGAAGAGATGACGAATAGGTGAATGACCGTTTGTCTAGGTGTCCACTCTGGTTTACTAATGCTATGATATATGATATGGTTGGAAACAAAGAAAAAGTCTATGCAATGAAAAGGAAAAGAAAAAAATTAGACCGCCTATAACCGATAAGCGTGAAGCTACCCATGGGCGAGTATTAGGACCACCATGAGGAGAAATGCTACCTTAAAGGGTAGGTGTGTCAGAAAGAGAAAAGAGAAAAAAAAAAAAAAAAAAAAAGAAGAAAAAAGAAAAGAGAAAAGAAAAGAAAAGGAAAAGAAGAAAAGGAAAAGAGACAAAAAAAAAAAAAAAGATGAAAACCATATCATGTTGAGTATGCTGAAGTAATCACAGAATGTGATTTAGACATCTAGGTTGGTTAGACCCACTGGTTCGATTCTCTGAAATGAAATCACCGAGTTAGCTTACTTAAGGACTAAGCTGCAAAAGAGCCTTGGCACACACACACATAAAGTCTAACTCAGATCACCCATTCAGATGATTGGACTTGAGTATGTCGAGTACTTTGAAGGTTCTTCGGTTTCGACGCGAAAGCATTCGTTGAGGACAAAAATATGTCTATCTATCAAAGATTATCTCGTGAGAGGTAGAATATCATATCAGCTTGAGGGGCGAAGCCCCATATTAGTATCAGTTTGAAGGCGAGGCCTATCTCAACCTGGGTGCGAGGCCCATATCACATCAGTATCAGTTGCGGGGATGAGCCCTAGGGTCGTGACCCACATCATCAGTATAGTTTCAGGGATGAGTCCCGGGGCCGAGGCCCACTTCAGTTTCAGTTTCAGGGATGAGTCCCAGGGCCGAGGCCCACTTCAGTTTCAGTTTCAGGGATGAGTCCCAAGGCCGAGGCCCATACCAGTATCAACTCAGGGTCGAGGCCCACATCTACATCAGTAACAGTTTTGGGGATGCGTCACAGGGTTGTAACCCACTTTATCAGTATCAGTCTGGGGGCGAGGCCCATATCGGTTTGAGTTCGGGGGCGAGGCCCATATCAGTTTGAGTTTGGGGGCGAGGCCCATATCAGTTTGAGGCCGAGGCCCACATCAGTTTCCGTATCAGTTTGAGGGCGAGGCCTATATGAGTATGGGGGCGAGGCCCACATCAGAGTCAGCATGGGGGCGAGGCCCACATCACCATCAGCTTTGCCAGGGTCGAGGCCCACATCATATCAGTTTTGGGGGCGAGGCCCACATCACCTGAGGCGAGGCCACATCATATCAGTTTGGGGGCGAGGCCCACATCACCTGAGGGTCGAGGCCCACATCATATCAGTTTGAGGGCGAGGCCCCATCACCTGAGGAGCGAGGCTCCACATCATATCAGTTTTGGGGGCGAGGCCCACATCACCTGAGGAGTCGAGGCCCACATCATATCAGTTTGTGGGTGAGGCCCACATCACCTGAGGAGCGAGGCTCCACATCAGATCAGTTTTGGGGGCGAGGCCCACATCACCTGAGGAGCGAGGCTCCACATCATATCAGTTTGAGGGCGAGGTCCCTATTGTCAGCGGTATTGGGTCGAGGTGCCCAGGGTCGAAGTGCCCCCGTTGTCAGTTGTAGTTCCGGGTCGAGGTGCCCAGGGTCGAGGTACCCACTACATTATCATTTCAGGGCGAGGTCCCTATTTGTCAGCGGTGTTGGGTCGAGGTGCCCAGGGTCGAGGTGCCCCCGTTGTCCGTTGTAGTTCCGGGTCGAGGTGCCCAGGGTCGAGGTGCCCACTACATCATCGGTTCGAGGGCGAGGTCCCTATTGTCAGCGGTGTTGGGTCGAGGTGCCCCGTTGTTTGTTGCAGTTCCGGGATGCGTCCCAGGGTCGAGGGCCCACTGCATCATCATCACAGTTCACATTCGGTGGTTCGGGAACAAAGCCCAGAGGTCGAGGCACCTCGCCATCATATCAATTCAGTTCGAAGCAGCAGGCAAGTCAGGTGGCAGCTGGCGAGCCAGGTAAGTAAAAATGCATTGCACGTAACTTTGATAGGATTGTCATTGTCACACACTACACAAGTCCCATCAAAGTGGGGGCGACTGTAGACACTGCATTTTTGCATATCATGCCCAATGATGAGCCTCGTAAGGAGGCACTACCTTTTCATGTCATGAAGTCACGGGAAACGGACGTTGGAAGGGTAAAGTTGGAAATCGGAATTATTGTCGGGTTTAACTTGGTTATCTAGCTTCGATTTGCTCGTTGGATCTCTGCTTATACTCGGCCCAAGAATCCATAAGCCAAGCCCAAATACCCCAAGCCCACCAAAAGAACCAAACCCATGCCCCACATCATCTTTTCCTTCTATTCTTCACGTGCCCTACAAACCAAAGAGCCAAATCCCTCACATGCCAAGCCAATCCCCCATTAAACAAATCAAACAACAATACCCCACACTCCACTAGCTTTCTTCCTTACACACCCATGCCATCCTCCATTATCTCCTTCACTCATTGCAAACAAACAATGAAACTCATATCATATACCAACCCCCCCAACTTGAATGACAAAACAAGTACAAAGCAACAAGATCCACCTAAGCCACATTCACACCCATCACTCTTTGCAAGCCATTCACGCCCAAGGCCACCCAAAAATGACAAAGCAAGCACAAGCCAACTCACTTCCCATTAAACACTCTCCACCAAATTCCCCACTAAGAGGAATCTCCTTAATTCAAGCATGTGGTGAACCACCCAAGACTCTCCACCTTTGCCTATAAAAGAAGCCTAAAACCAACCAAAAGGGGCTGGCATCAATATAACACAAAAAGAAGAGATATCTAGGAGATTGACGACACATTGAGCAAACACTACACAACCCCTAAACACGCCAATCACCTCACCGTAGGACAGCCCTACACAGCAGCCCAAAATATCACGAAGCAGTAGCCGAAGCAACCAGAACAGTGGCCTGAAACACAGCAGCAACACAGCAGCAAAGCGGAGGAAAACAGCGAGCAAATCAGCAGGATAACCAAGGAAAAGGGGAACCAGTGAACCAGAAAAGTTGCAGAGCATCAACCCTTCCAACGGACGTGAAACGTGCTTCCGAAAGACGACACAAAAAGGTTAGACCTGAGGGCATATGATACTTATCCTCTTCGCATGAATTGATAATTTAGAAAGCATGATTAATTATGATGTTAAGTATGCATGATTTGGAAAGCATGTTAATTGTGTGATGTGATTCTGGATGGACGGAATATGTGTTATTTCTTGTGATATATCGGATGGAAACTCGGACATAAATTCCGTAGCCGAATCCGAATGGACGGTAATGCGGTTTGTACTCGGGATACAATGCCACGTACCACTTGAAAGACACACGTATTCCGTGTCATCCAAATTTGTGTTTGAGCACGATTTAGATTAATATGTGCTTTGTTTTCTTATGCATGATTAGGATGTTTATAACATGTTATAGCTTTGAGTATGATTAGTTGGTTGTGTTTGAGCATGATTTAATTGTTTAGTATGTTAAACATTAGGCATGATTTGAGGATCCATGTGATTAGATATGTCGTTGTGATGATCTTGTTTGAATGACGTGTCCAAAAATGTATGAATGTATGTAATCTGCCAGTTCCCGTTCGAACTCGTCATCGAACGCATCACGAACGGGGACTTTCTGTCTCTACCGTTCGAACGCGTTATCAAACGCTACTCGAACGCGCGCACATCTGTAGCATCAGGTCACATTCTGTTCGAACGCGTTTTCGGACGCCCTACGAACGAGAACCTACTGTCTCATTTCTGTTCGAACGCGTCTCGGACGCCACACGAACGAGAGCATTCTGTCTTCACCGTTCGAACGCGTTTACGAACGCAACGCGAACGGTCACGGTCTTACTGTATCACATCAGGACATGTCTATCTTAACATATGGTTATCTCCTTGAACTTTATGCATTTGTATTACTTCTTTAGTCGTCTATTTCTGTTATAAGCTCGAATACATTCTCTTAGTATGCATGTTTGAAAAATAAATGTTCTTTATGCTTTTGTGAAGTTGTATGCTTTTGGTATGTTAATTTGTCTTCATTGCTTGAATTTGGATATAGATTATATATGAATAGGTTGCATGCAGATATGAAAAATATGTTAAATGTAAACTTATACATGGAATTTGCATATGGAAAAGTTTAAGTGTAAGTTTTTTAGTGATATGCATGTGAATTTAGAAGCATGATACCCCTTGGAACTGAGTGTTACTCAAGCATGATTAAGTTATTACATAAATCCTCTCATTACAAGTGACATAAGTAAGGGACCATTCCGAACCCAACGGTTTGAGGTCTTCCCTTGCGAGGGGTGAGTGCGGCCTTAAATCTTATTTTCCCGGTTCACACTGGGTGGCGACTCCATCATTCTCCGGTTTAGTCCCCGTGGCTACTCCGTACTCCCAACTAGTGCCGCGAGCCTAGAACAGCATGCGTCGTCCAGTTCCTGTTGTCTACAGGAGTCGGGCGCAGTTGTCGGTGTCATGGCCTTTTGTTGGTGGATGGAAGTGGCAATAAAGGCTAGGTTAAATGTGGTGGTAGGGGATTGGGTAATGGTTTGGTATCACGGGTTTTAAAAAACCCTTGCCTCTTCAAAATTCTCTTAGCACCTTAGACATTGGGACTTCCCAAATTGGAAAATGCCTGTTCCGGTGATAGCAGCAACTTCAGCAGAAACGGGGGGCTTTGTTCCCGATGTTCCCAATGGGCCTCTGTTTAGACCATAGAATTTTCTATTCTAGGCCCTCTTCTTCCTCAATATCCATGACAGTTTACTCAACTGCCGAAAGTCTGCAATCATGGAGGTCATCCTCCTCAACTTGCCATAAATGGAGGGCTTGGTGCCCTTGATGATCATCTTGATCTGATCCTTCTCCGAAGGCATAGTCGGCATTTTCAATAATTGACCCCTCCACCGGTCCACATTTTACTCCTTAAAAACTCTCCTCCGCTTTCTGCTAAACATTCTCCAGATCACGGAGTGACAAGTCGATCTCCAAATCAGTGACATACTGTTTCAGGAAGGCATCAGCTAACTCACTCCAATCTTCTTCACCTTCTTCTCCAAAACTGTGGTACCATACCACGGGAGCTCCTTCAAGTGACATTCCAAACATTTTCTGTACCTGACGCTGAGACAAGCAACTGAACTCATGACTGATACAAAACTGTCGGAGATGCACCCTCGGATCCCCATTCCCGTTGAACTTAGCCATATCTGGCATCTTGAACTGTGGCTGGCAATTGTTCCTCAAAAGTCAATGTGTCATAATCCAGCAGATCCTCATTCTTACCCCTCATCTTGTGGGTAACCGACTCAACCTGATCCCGAAGTTTCTGTAGCTCTGTCTGAGACCAGATACTCTGCCTGCTGCATACTCTGCCATATCATCATCAAAAGCGGGGATATCATCCCCTAATCTGTTCGGAGATTCCT